>JARKHS020020122.1:30000-158185 GCA_030143305.2 Amblyomma americanum
CTTGCCTTTGGTTCGCTAGAGAATGGAACAGCACCGCATACTTCCCACTTACCAGATTGTCCAGGACAATTGCAGCAGTCATTACAGCATTCATAACAGAAGGTTGAGGGAACTTGACCCCTCCGCGATTCATGTTTGGTATAGTTTCTGCATCCTCAATTATGATGTCTTCATCATATACCAAAATTCCTCAATAAGCAGGGCATGCAAGTTTTTCAAGCGCCGCATAGGCGCAGCATCCGGCCAAATACGTTATAGCTCGGAGATTTTGTGCCTTCATTTCGAAGTCCCTGTCATTTACTTCGATGCTGAACATCTGTAGAATCGCCTCATCAATCCTGACAGCAAGTGCCCTTGAATCCATGTCTGGAAGAGCCAGGGCTCTTTTTAGGCGAAGCTTGCGTTCTGATTCGAACACTTCTCTGATGGGCACATGGTACCGCGACCCGGAAAGCTGACTATACTTGCCGAACCTTTACTCCAAGCTATCTGTCTGGAACTTCTCCGGAAGTATGTAGTCAAATCAAAGGTATTCAAGGCAATAGTTTATTGTCTTGACCAAGGCTTCCGTAGTGAGACGCAAGTCACTGTGGGTCTCCCGAGTGAGAATTCTATTGTCAAACTACAAACACTCCCAGTCGTCAAGTCACTATGATGGTTTGAAGGAATTCAACTTGTGGACACAGCTTTTCTGCAATGGCAGTCTGCTGCTCATCACGAAGCAGGCGTCCTTTGCTGGGCGACTTCACATTAACAATCCTCCACGAGCTTTCGACAACATTTAAAGATTCAGCTTGTTCTATCTGCGTGCTGCAGTGCATAGAGTTGACCGCATGTTTCTAGAGCAGCTATGGTTGATAGGTTGAAAACTTTCAGCGCAAGCTTCACATTTCGCCTTTCCATATTAGATGTATTGAAGGCCTTTACTGACAGTGTTGTAGGCGCCTTGGTAAGGTAGTCTTCTTCTTTTAGATGCAGATAACGGAGGGTTTTGAATGAAACTGATAATTTTGGGGTTGGAGATCAAATTCCTAACTAAGGAAAAAAAAAAGGTTCCACGGCTCTTTTGGTTGATCCAAATGTTTTATTACATTTCAACCAACTGAAGAGGGTCAATAACGAAAAAAAAGAGGACGAGTGGGATATGATGGGTGGGGATAGGAGATGCTGACTTTTCATTAAAATGCAAAGAGATCGAGACATTGTTTTGCGATTGATAGAGTTGTTATCTGTTATGGCTGCAATGATACAAAGCGTAACCTTTTCAAGCTTATTTATGATGCCGCGTAGCACAGTGTCCAGCCGTTGGGCATAATTTGTTCTGCTGGCAAAATGTGAACAACACTTTTTTGTGATGACAGGAGGCTTTGAATCATAAAGAGACGAGCTGTCGTTGCTGCATTTGAAGTGTTGCTGGCACTGCCAAAAATCGTTACACCCTTATAAACAAAATACGCCTGAAGGTGGATCTCATCCATCATGAGAACCACTGACTTCCCATGATTCTTCTTTGTACTCGCGAGGTTCTTCGCATAAAGCAGGAAAGAAGCATCCTGCTGCTCAGCTGCTAGATTTACAACATATGCATTACATACACGCCTGATCGTAGACTCATGCGCCAATGTGAGACCTTCGTAGTTACGCAAATACCTATAAGCATGAGGAGCGATGGTCATTAGAAGGGTGGAAAATACCAACAGCTCGGAAGAGTAGAAACTTGCTTAAAAGGAGAAAGACTTTTTCCTTTAAAAATGTCAAAGCATCCTGCCGCTCTTCATTTTGCATTACTCTATTTGTCGCGTCCTTTCAAGAAGAGATAGCACGGGCTTCAATATGCCACCTGTCTTGTCTTCAGGTTTGCGGAAGGAAGGAATCTTATGAGAACTCTGAACAGCATCCAACAAACCTATCCAGCACCGAATATCATTGGCGGCTTTAGGAATGATCTCCACGCCATCAACTTTGATGATCTAGACATCATGCAAATACAGCTTTAGAGAGAGGTCCTTGGTGACATTAACTTACTTTTTGATTGCTGGAGCACCATTGACAGTCAGATTGAACAAGAGGATAAAGTCAGGCTGGAAAACATCCAGAATTTGGCGACCTTTATACATGGTATGCATTTCAACAGCACCTGAAAGTTGTCAATTTTGTTTCTGTTCTTTTCCAGCTGGTGTGTTTCAATAGACAATTTGATGGCATCTTGTAACCCAGCTGCAAATCGCCGCGTCCTCTCTTCATCTGGGGCCTCTCGAGACGTGCTTGCACTTGGGGCAGAAAGATATGCCGGGTAGTCGGGAAGTATGCTTGGAACAGCATCAGGTCGTAACCGTACGAGCTTCAGCGCCACTTCAATTACGTTGCCGGTCTTTGTATCCGTGCAACTATTTACCATGTCGGACGGTTTAAAGTGGCGCCTCGCAGATCTGGCATAAGAAAAAAACGAAGACAGTAATAGCTTAAAAATCAGAGAGGTTCATGACAGTATGAGAGAAACTTCCAGAAGTTTCGTGTGAACTGAATGTCAGTAATACAATTTCGCTACGACTTTGTAGATTTACCCGGTTCAAGAGAGGCAGCACACCGGAATTATCTCACAATATTCTTGCCGCAGCGTTTTCAAAGCAACTGAGGGAGGCCTAACAACGACTGTTAAAGGAATGTTTCCTTACCACCGACTGCTTTCCTGAATTGAAGTCCGCAAGGCGTGATAGCTTTATTCCACTAAGCCCTTCTTCCTTAGTCTGAAGGGAAGGTGAATACAAGCACACGCCTCAGCACCATCATAGCTCACGTGGCACCGCGGTACGCAGCAATGCCCAGGCATTATCACAGCCTGCGCACTGGAAACACACATTCCGGCATCGGCGTACTTCCTCGTCGTTACCGACGGCGTTACCGTACCGGTGCTAACCCTGAAACAGTGTTGAGTGTCGTGACACACGCTGCACGAAAAAAAATAAGCGCAGAACTGCGAACACGTGCAACTACATTCACGAAATGAAGGAATCACTGATGTTTACCGCAGTGCGAACGCATTTTCCAGTCGAGCACTTTGTGCGAATACAAAAAAGTAATGACAAAACAACGTACAAAAAACAATATTACCTTCCAAAATTGGCTGTTCAACAAAAATAATAATTTTTTAGAAAATAACATTTTTATTTTGCAGCAAAGCAGTAATAAAAGCATCAAAGTGTTTTCTTAAATTCGGTACTTCGGCTGGTACTGCTCCGCGCACGCGTTGTTGCACCAAGATCATGGGGACCGCGTTGGAGAAAGGGAGGGCACGACGGCCTCTCCTCGAAAACACTGAGAGCTGGTCCGTCGTAGTGTGGTGATGTAGCCACAAACGAGAGGAGGATATGGAGAGGTCTTAGCCAGTCTAGAGGGTGTTGTCCAGGAGGCCACGCGAAACTGCTAATGTCGGCCAGTGTAGCTCACGCTACAAATGACAACGAATTAATAGAACACGGCTGTTACGCTTCAACAAACATTTAGATATGAGTAAAGATTTGTACGACGATGCGAATTTATTTACTTATTGTAAACCCTCAAATTTCCCTCTTGCAAATTCTCCCACATTAGAAAGGGAGACGCTGCTGGTGAACAGAAACATGCGTTAGTATTTACTCCATCGGCAAGGTTGCCAGGCGTGCCCCGGCAAGGCGATAATGCTTGTGTCGCAAAATCAACCGGGGAGGCCATCATGTGCAGGTTCGTTAAAGAAAAAAAATACAGCTTAAACAAACCTCAAAAGCGGTATATAAAGTTAAACTTAAAGACACCAATAAAATATATGCCAGACACCAAACCAACGAAGAGAGAAGTGACAACAAGCACTACACACTCGAGACAAAACGAAAGTGCTCAATACGTCACCGAGCGTTCCTTGCGAGACGGAACTGCAGCTGCGGCCGAGAGAAACGCAATTCGGAAAAGCGCGGAGCATCGCAAGGCACAGTGACGTAGTACTAAGGCAGCAGACTAAACTGAGGTTGCAAGCAGGGCGGCAGTAGACGGCCCCGAATAAGCAGGAGATGGCACACCAACGGCCACGGGATGTCTGCTGCTGGTGGTGTGGCGTATATCGACCCGGGAACACGGTCAGGGCACGGCATCACAGGTCGCAGGAAGTGTGCCGTCGGCGATCCAAGGGAGGTCCTCGGCAGCACGGACCTGCCGTCCGACAGCTGCCCCCTCCACGCCTGAATGCCACGGCCCCCTGTGGCGACGCCTGTCTCAGCATCGCGTATTCCTATTCGTCAACACTCCGCTTTTCGGGCCGTGCCGGACTTAATCGGCTTCTTTTTTGCAGGCCGCACCTGCGCGTGCACGCTTGCCACGCGGCTTGGCCAGCAGGCGCGACGCCTCCTGTGTTAACGCACCACACACCTTTTCGTCTGTATTTGTTACAGAGTTATGCTGCTTTCCAAAGGCCTAAAATATTCCATAGCCAGTTCGATTGCTTTTGGAAGTTAGATTAGGCTGTCTGCAGAAAGAAATCTTTCTCGCCTCTGTCCTTTGTATGGCCAGAGTATTTAGCGATTTTATGCACATTATTATATGCGTGAAGAAGCGTAGCTTGATTTGCCAGGCATTGTACTATCACGGAAAAATTAGCAGAAAAATTACGCATTCGCAACAATAAAGAGTAAACAGGATGACGCTGGAACCAGAATTTAATCTTACTCGGTGAAAATTCGTCACAACAGACCCGCGGGATGTGTCGGCACGGGCAGTGACGAAGAATATGGCCTTGTTCGCCGCAGTGGGAGCGCAGTGGGCGTTTGTAGGAGGTCTCACAGGAGTCGCAGGTTCTTGGAGCTTGAGCGTCGTTTGTAGCCAGGGAGGTAGAGGGAGGGGAGACAGCGTTCGGGAACAGTTAGTTCACGTCGAAGAGGCGGAATTAGGGTTGTGTCGTTAAGGCCGAGGACTGTGTGCTGTAGCGGCGTGGCTGATAGCTGGAGCTTCAGCTGCAGGCGTCGATGATGGGAAGCCAAGCGCAAGCTGTACTACGCGCACGATTTCCCCAAGGGTCGCTACTTGAAGCTTGTTGAAAGATGGTAACAGGCGACGCACCAGTTCCTGTACATTGCCGCGGATGGCATCCCGCAGGTTGCCTCCGAAAGCTGTCGCATCTGGAAGGGTTGTTGAGGTAAAGTTGGAGCAGTCGGCAGAAACGGCGGGCTCGTGCTTTCCAAGGTTTTCACAATGGTAGCAGCTTCACTTGTGCATTCAGCGACAGTCATCGGTGGATTGCCGGTCAGACCACAGAAATGGCCTCTTTAGCATCCTCCATAAAAAGCTGCACTTTATTCTCTCTGTCATGTCTGTTTCGGCACATCGAGAAAGGCGTTTCATGTATTCGACATATGCGGTCACTGTCTCATTTGGGCGCTGGGCGCTGGACGCTCAACTGTAGAAGCAGCTGTGCTGTTTGTTTCCTTACGATACTTGTGGACGTCTCGAGGAACTCTAGCTTGAATTACTCTCCGTCGCCAGTTAAGCTTCGCGGTTTTTGAACAAAATTCCGGCTGGGCCTTTCACGGCCAAGAAAACGTGGCTAATTTTAGTCTTGTCATCCCAACTGTTGAATACGGCGACACCCTGAAACTGGGCGAGCCATCCTTCAAAATACTCGCCCGGTGAACCGATGAGCGTGAGCGGCAGTCGGAGCTGGTGCAAAATAATGGGGCTGGTGTCGTAGCCATGGTTGACGTCGGCGCTGAGGAGACCTGCTTTGCTCGCGTGCGGTCCGGCCGTAGTCTGTGTTCTGGTGAACTCCTCTGGAGGCGACAGCTGCTTCGCACTTCGTCCTCGGTTGGGACGGCTTATGTGGCTTCCTCGTGGTCTGCTTCTTCCGGAATGCTCGGGCTGCTTTGGCGGCTTCCAGCGGTGAGGGGTGACAAGGGCATTCGTTAGCGCCTCCACCAGATGTTACGTAGTGGTGACGGCAGTCCACACTGCGATGAAGAAAGCGAAAAGTGCTAAAAGAAAATAGTTTATTGGTCTGTCCTGCGCCCACAATGGACTGAATGACTCGGCGGCAGCGAAAGGAACAAGCGTGCTCGGCGGTCGTCGAACAGAATTTCCCCCGCTCTCGGGCATGCTCAATTTAGAGCTGATAGCGACCTTTCGAGATACGGCATGAAAAGATACCACAGCATTCTCGAACAATGTAGAATTGGCTCCGTCTGGATCCGATCAGTAGAAATAAATCTGGTCTCGGCTTGCATTGCAAACAAAGCGATAAAGCCGCGTGGGGGTAGCTTTGATCTATGAGCAAACATTCAAAAGATCTGGGGCGATACGGCTGCCAACGTGACACACCTCTTTAAAGGGCCTATCTCAACCCGTCTTTCCTCACGTGGTCCTTTGAGCCCGTACTCATAACTTGAAGATATTTCTCCGTCCAGCTGAAGTAATTATTAGCCGGTACTGTTTGACACGTATCTTATTTATAATCCTTGTTCCCGAAAGCATCAAATGCATACCACTCGAAGGAGGCAATAGTCTAGAAGTAGACAATGTACAGGAACTGGTGCGTCGCCTGTTACCATCTTTCAACAACCTTCAAGTAGTGACCCTTGAAGAAATCGTGCGCGTAGTACAGCTTGCGCTTGGCTCCCCATCATCGACGCCTACAGCTGAAGCTCCAGCTATGCCCCACGCCGCTGCAGCACACAGTCCTCGGACCCAACAACACACCCTAATTCCGCCTCTGCGCCGCCTCCATTCCCTCCACCTCCCTGGCTGCAAACGAAGCTCAAGCGCCAAGAACTGCGACTCCTGGGGGACCTCCTACAACCGCCCACTGCGCTCCCACTGCGGCGAACCCGGCCATATTCTTCGTCACTGCCCGTGCTGACACATCCCCGGCCTCTTGGTATGACAACTTTCACCGAGTAAAATTAAATTCTGTTTCCAGCATCGTCCTGTTTACTCTTTCTTGTTGCGAATGCGTCCTTTTCTGCAAATTTTTTCGTGATAGTACAATAACTGGCCAATCAAGCTACGCTTCCTGGCTCATATAATTATGTGCATAAAATCGCTAATTACTCTGGCCATACAAAGGAAAGAGGCGAGAAAGATTTCTTTCAGCAGAAAGCCTAATCTAACTTCCAAAAACAACCGAACTGGCTTTGGAATATTTTAGGCCTGTGGAAAGCAGCATAACTCTCTAATTAATACAGACGAAAAGTGTGTCGTGCGTTTAACACAGGAGCGTCGCGCCTGCTGGCCATGTCGCGTGGCAAGCGTGCACGCGCACGTGCGGCCCGCAAAAAAGAAGACGATTAAGTGTGGCACGGCTCGTTCGTGGACGTGGCTGTCCCTGTTCCCACAGGCGGGCGTGGTCTCACTGGGGGGTGACTGTTCGTATCACTATCTTCTGATTGCTTGATTGTCTTTCGCTTTTGCAGGGCGCTTGCAGGTCGCTAGGGGCGCATGTCGACGTCCTCTCCTGGCCAGGGGAACTCCCCCTGGTCGGCTGGCCTCCCCCTAACCAACTCCCCCTGGACGCCTTCTTTCGGGGTGGCGTCGGCACTATTCCCATGGCCTTGGTTCCATCGGATGGTGGCGCCATTCGACTCAATAACCCGGATGCGGTTCAGACTGCGCTACAGGCGACTACGCCTCACTTCTTAAAAATCTGTGATGTACGGCAGTACGGCAGAGGAGGCGTGGTGTGCAGGTCCGGCCCGACCAGGCCTGCATCATGGATTTGTTAATGTGCACAGCTTTTGGAAGCCAGTCGGTAAGCGCATTTATACCGCCGCACTTGGCGTGCTCTAAAGGTCTGGTGCGAGGGGTTGACCCACGCGTTAGCCCTAAGGAAAACGCTAGAAAAACTCTCCTCCGCAGAGGTGATTTCTGTACATCGGTGCACTCGGGTCGTCGAGGAAACAAAACTTCCAACTGAAACGGTAATTGCCACCTTTGCGGGTCTCTCCTGTCCATCTGAGGTGAAGGTGTGGCCCCTGGTTTTCAGGGTCGATCCGTATTCTTCAAGGCCACTTCAATGCCGCAAGTGCTGGAGGTTTGGCCACAGCGCGAACGCCTGCAAGTCGAGCTCAAGGTGCGGTGTGTGTGGTGGTAATCATGACCGTGAAGGAAGGTGTTCCAAAGATGAGATGTGTTGCTTGTGCCGCGGTAGTCACTCCGCCACATATTCTAATTGTCCTGCAAGGGCTGAGGAGGTTAAGGTGGTGGAAGTGTTAGAAAAGCGCCGGTGCTCAAGGCGCGAGGCTATGGCTATTGTTAAGGAAAGGACGTACGGGTACTCAAGTGTGGCAGCACGGCAGACGACTGCGGTCGTGGATTCAAGCCTGTCAGATGCGATTGCTACAGCGGTTGAAAAGCAATGGCCAAGGTCATGGATCGGCTAGTGAATTCAGTAACAGAGTGCATATCGCAAGTCATGGTGGCGCAAATGACCTCTTCAATAATGACTTTCAATGCTGCGTTGAAGTCATCCGTGGATCCTGAAGTACCTACTGAACTCAGTGCGGAGACGCCTTCCCTTGTTTCAATGCAGCGCAAAAAGAGCGCACGCCTCCAACTGATGTACCTGAAGTCACGACCGGAGCAATGATGGGTGTGTTGAGCTGATGGAGCTCGATGCTTGAGCTCAGAAACGTAGCCGGTCTCCTTTGGTCGTTGCTGGTCCGTCTAGCTCCCCTCAATCCAAAACAAAAAAGAGTAATTCAGGAGAAAACTGGTCACCACAGCATTTTGGAAAAAGGCAGTTGCTGCTGCAGATCTCTCGGCAAAATAGGGTCTCTGAGAGTGCTGCAGTGGAACTGCCGTTCCATTCAATCAGCTTTCACTGATTTAGTAACTCTTTCAAATCGATTTTCTCCCCATGTCAGTGCGCTTCAAGAAACCTGGTTGTCGAAAGAGTTTTCAAATGGAACATTATCGAATTTTTAGAATGGACCGCCCATCAAGGGGAGGGGGGCGGTTTGATTCTGCTGGTTTCATCCAGATTCTGTCACAAGGCACGATTGGTGTTTCAGCGTGTGGACGCTCATTGCGAAATTCAGGCAGTGGATCTTTCAGTTCCTGGTTTCCATCCCATTACTGTCGCAAAGGTATATTTTCCATCTGGGTTCATGACACACGGCCATTAGATTCCTTACTCTCTGTCAGGCAGATCACATGTGTTGCTTGTTGGGGATTTCAATTCGCATCACTTGACTTGGGTTATTGAACAGACAGTGAGGTTTGCGTTTATGGGATTGGGCTTGTGTGAATAACCTAAACTGTCATAATTCGGGTTTTCCGACCTTTCTTCTATGCTCTATTTTAGATCGGGTACGGAGGGCAATCAGAGTTTACAGTGTGCGATAGCATAGGCACTTCTCAGCGCCCTTGTGGAATGCAGAATGTTCAAAGGATTAAAGGCGGCGCAAGGCAGCCTGGAAGAAACTTATCCATAATCAATGTCCCCGGAATCTGGATCGATTATAAGTTTCTTGCAGCTATCTTCAAGCGCACAGTCGCGAGGGCAAAAGAAAAATATGATGAAGAGAATTATGACCATCTATCAAAATCTAATAACAGGCAAGCCTTGTTTCGCTTTCTGAGGTCAAGGAACAGGTTGCTACCGCCTCACAACATTCCCTCTAATGTGCTGACTCCAGTAGCGCTTGCCAGGTCATTAGAAGAAAGTGGCAAAGGCTTGGAACACCGTTTTTCGGCTGCGCTCTCTCGCCCACAACTGCTTGGGAATCACTATGATGATTTCCTTAATGTCTTGGTTTCTGAGCTCTCCCAGGTGATAAATCGGTTACCTTCTGCAGCTCCTGGTCCTGACCGTGTCACCTCTGCGATGATTAAAATACTGTTCGTCGAATCCCCCAATGCTATATTGGAGCTGGTAAATTACTCTATTAGAACCCCATGGATCCCGGATGTATGGCGTGTTTCCAAAATTATCCCGGTGCTTAAAAAGCCAGGCGAAGGGTCGGTCTTAGACAATATTCGACCAATTTCATTGACATCGAATCTGGTGAAATTGATTGAACGCGTGCTGTATGGACGAAACGTGCCCATTATTACTGAAAAGGGACTACTTAACCCCTGTCAGATTGGTTTCAAGCCTGGGCGCTCTATATGGTGTGCGCATACTGACCTCGAAAGACGTGTCCGACTAGCGCGCCGGCGTCGACAGTATGCTGCGCTGGTAAACTCTAGACATCTCGAAAGCATATGACAGTGTCGAACATGGGCCTCTGATGTACAGACTACGGGCTCTGGGCTTGCCAAGTTATTTTGTGGAATGGGTGGTCAGCTTTCCTGGCTGACAGAGAATTTTATTGTTGTCAACGCGGAGTTTCTACAAGGAAATTTCATCAATCTAGAGGTGTTCCTCAAGGTGCAGTTCTCTTCCCTGTTCTATTCAACCTCTTACTCAGTTCGGATTCGACTTACCCTGACGTGACTACGTACGTGTATGCAGACGATATAGCTTTCTTTGCTGCTGCGAGTGATTTACATTCTGTGTATATGGTTTTACAGTCATATTTCAATTCCCTTGACCGATGGTTATCTGAATTACACTTAAGTCTTAATGTAAACAAGTGCGCTTTGTTACCTTTTCCGGTTACTCAACAGGTACATAGTTTCATTTTTTATCGTCATCATGTCATTCCTCAGTATGTTCCCTAAAGTATCTCGGGGTAACTTATGATTCCTCTCTCTCTCTGGCAGGTCACATATAGATCAGGTTGCTGCGAAAGGGATTCGGGCGGTAGGCCTTCTGCGAAGGATGAGTAGCCCTCGCTGCGGTATGCGCAGACATGCTGTTCTGCTGATTTACAAAATGTATATCCGGCCAATCTTGGAATTCGGTGCGGTTTATTTCTGGAGCAGCTGCATACAAACTGCGCCCCACTTCTGCTCTTAGAGCGAGAAGCTCTGCGCCTGTGTTGGGTCTCCCTAAATACATGGCAAACAATGTTTTGTATCTGGAAGCGCGGGTGGCCGTCTCTTACTGCAAGGTTTCGCCTTTTGACAGTACAAACGTTTTTAAAGTTTTGCGACTTGGAGCAGCATGCATCCGAGTTGATCTTCCTAGGGCAGAGAGCGGAGTTCTTGGGTGTCGGATGGTCCTCGCCTTCAAACTCCCCAATCTGTTTCGTTGAATCTTTGCTGGGGCCACTCAACGTGCGATACCTGAAATTGTTCCGGTGCGGTCCCTCCCTGCAAATGTGTCTATCACCTACGATGACATTTATCCATGTAATGCAGAGTTACTGCCTTTCTCATGGTTAAATGGTATGTTGCAGGTTTATTTGTCGACCTTCAGCTCACATGTTGCAATTGCGACTGATGGCTCGGTGTGTGCAGAAAAGGCAGGTGTAGGTATTTACTCCCAGTCCCTTGACTAGTCTTTTTCTCTCCGTTCCAAGATTTCACTCCTATCTATCTGGCTGAGTTCTAGCAGTGGTTCTCGCTCTGCGCAAGGTACAAATTTCTTTATCAGCAGGAATAATAATTACGGACTCGTTATCTTTATGCACTTCCCTCTCGGCGTCCCCTGAATCGCAGCTCTTTCGGATACTAAAATTCCTGATCCCCTCCACACATCACATCAATTCGACTTCTTTGGGTTCCTGGCACAGGGGTCTTCTATTTAATGAATCAGCTGATGGTTTAGCGAAGGCAGCCCTGAGTGGACCGAATTGTTGACCCGCTTCCAACAACTGCTTACATCTCGGCGGCACGCTTTCGTCGGTACACTGTAATTAACGAATTGGCGCATCAGCGCTTACTTCCTTGGACGACTTCCAGCGCCTACTGTTCCCATGGAGACGCTCAGTCTGTGCCATCGCGCAATCTTGAAGTTTCCTTCACGAGGCTTTGTTGCGGGTGCCGCAACTAAATTTTTACCGTATACAGGCCTGGTCTGGCGATCTCCCCATTGTGTCCGTATTGTGCGGAGCCGGAAACAATAGAGCACTTTCTTCTTTTTTGCCGTCGCTACTCATCGATTAGGAGGCGACTATTAGAAGTTCCAATACAGAATCTCAGTTTGCGCCTTTCTTCTGCGGATGTTCTGTCTCTTGGCGCTTCTATGCTTGGCCATACCAATGGGAATGTTTGCTCTGCCGTTCAAACTATCTCCTAGAATCAAAACGTCTACCATCATGAACTTTCGTCCTGCCCATCCCATTATCAGCTTCTGTATTTCGGTTTTACAACCACTTATAGTAATCCCTACCCCTTCTTTGCCTAAATTTTAGTTTGTATGGCCCCCTAACCTCCTGCAACCACCTCGGCTACGGAAACTGTGCGATCCAAAATTTGGTAGGTCATTCCATGCTTGCCACATGCAACTGGTCATTTAAATAGTCACCGCCTGGTTATGGCCAATCCCCCTTGTGGGTATGTGCCATTGTGTGAGGTCAACAAACAACAACAACAAGCGGAGTGTTGACGACTAGGAACAAGAGATGCCTGAGACAGGCGTCGCCACAGAGACCGTGACATTCAGGCGTGGAGGGGCAGCTAATAATAATAATAATAATTGGTTTTGGGGAAAGGAGATGGCGCAGTATCTGTCTCATATTCGTTGGACACCTGAACCGCGCCGTAAGGGAAGGGATAAGGAAGGGAGTGAAAGAAGAAAGGGAAGAAGGAGGTGCATAGTGGAGAGCTCCGGAATAATTTCGACCACCTGGGGATCTTTAGCGTGCACTGACATCGCACAGCACACGGCGCCTTAGCGTTTTTTCCTCCATAAAAACGCAGCCGCCGCGGTCGGGTTCGAACCCGGGAACTCCGGATCAGTAGTCGAGCGCCCTAACCACTGAGCCACCGCGGCGGGTCTGAGGGGCAGCTGTCGTACGGCAGGTCCGTGCTTCCGAGGACCTCCTTGGAACGCCGACGGCACACTTCCTGCGACCTGTGCTGCCGTGCCCTAACCTGTGTTCCCAGGTCGATTTACGCCACACCACCAGCAGCAGACATCCCGTGGCCGTTGGTGTGCGATCTCCCGCTTTTCGGCGCCGTCTAGTGCCGCCCTGCTTGCGACATCAGTTTAGTCTGCCGCCTGAGTACTACGTCACCGTGCCTTACTATGTTCCGCGCCTTTCCGAATTGTGTTTCTCTTGGCCACAGCTGCAGTTCTGTCTCGTCAGTAACGCTCGGAGACGTGGGAGAACACTTTTTTTGGTTTTCGAGTGTGGAGTGCTAGTTGTCACTTCTCTCTTCGTTGGTTTGGTGCCTGGCATGTATTTTATTGGTGTCTTTAAGTTAATTATACATACCGCTTTGGAGGTTTGTTTAAGTTGTATTCTTTTTGTCTAGCGAACCTGCACGTGATTGTCTCCTCGGCTGATTTTGCGACACAAGCACTATCGCCTCGCCGGGGCACGGCTGGCTACCTTGGCCGACGGAATAAATACTAACGCATGTTTCTGTTCACCAGTAGCGTCCTTCCTTTCTGGTGTTGGCAGAACTTTGAGGAGGAAAATTAAGGTTTACAGTAAGCAAATAAATTCGTATTCTCTTCAAATCTTTACTCATATCTAAAACTTTGTTGAAGCGTAACAGCCCTGTTCTATTAATTTTGCTGTCTTTTGTAGCGTGAGCTACACAGGCCGACATGTAGCAGTTTCGCGTGGCTCCTGGACAAACCCTCTAGACTGGCTAGGGCCTCTCCATATCCTCCCTCTTTGTGGCTACGTCCCCACACTACGACGGAGCCAAGCTCGCGGTGGATTTCGAGAGAGGCCTTCGTGCCCTAACTTTCTCCAACCGGTCTCCATGATCTTGGTGCAACAAGTGCGCGGACCAGCACCAGCCGAAGTATTGAATTTAAGAAATCATGTTGTTGCTTTTATTAATGCTTTGCTGCCAAAATAAAAAAGGTATTTTCTAAATATTTATTATTTTTGTTGAACAGCTTGTTTTGGAAGGTATTGTTTTTTGTATGTCGCTTTCTGATAGTAATACTTGTTGGGGGGCTAGTTGATGCACATTTCCAGAAGAGGGTTGTAACACCAAAAAAAGACAACACATATCAAGTGAGACGGGACATTCGCAACTACCAACTGTTTATTCACCGCGTATGCGAATGAATATAAGGACAAATCAAGATGGGCAGCAAGAACCACGCATGTGTGATATTTTTACAAAAAAGTGGATAAAACATAGGTGAGGCACACACGGTATTTCACGCCCGTGTATCTAAAAAAGCAATCTCGTTTTTTAAGTGGTGATAGATGGGGCACTAACGCAATCGCTACAGTTTATTTTAATATAGAGCGCCTCCAAAAGCTCACGGGCTGTCTGGTCCTCTATTCTGTTTAAAATATTTATTTCTGTCAGCCGAGCCACAGACTTAATCTTCCTTTTCTTCTCCGCAGGCATAAAAATGATACTTCAAATGAGAACCAGTGCCATTTTGTTAATCCCAATTATGTTCCGCTATTCGGTCGTTAATGCAGCGGCCGGTTTGTCCGATCTACTTCTTTCCCGCATGTGAGAGGATTCTGACAGACGACTCCCACGGCACATTTAACAAGCGAGGTCTGAATGTCTCTTTTTACATTCAGTTTTGTTTACCTTGTTGGGATCAGTGTTACGCACAAGCCAGCCAGTTTCTTTATGGCGGAAAAAACCACAGAAACCCTTTAGTTTGTTGCCACATGCTTCAGATTGTGCGCCACCTTATGGGTGTACGGGATGACAACCGGTCTACCTTTGCTTTTGGTGACCTCATCTTGGTAACCATTTTACTACGTTTCTTCAATTTCGCAATTTCTTCAATTTTCGCAGCAAAGCTTCAGCTACTTTGCTTAAGATCGACGTTGGAAAGCCTGCTTTTTCCAGCTTCCGAATATGGGTTTGAAAGCTTTTCTTTGCTTTATGGCAACACGATTTCTTCAGCGACGCTTCCAGGCACATCTGAGTAATGGGGTGCTTTACTGCCTTTGAATGGAAGGAATCGTAGGGCATTAGTTCTTTTTTTTTTGTGCGCCGAGAGCAATACATTCAGCAAAAGCTTTGGTCCTTAAGGGGCGACGTCAATGTCTAAAAACTGCAAAAACCGCCGTCCAGCGAGCAGCTTACCCGGAGGACCAGGAAAGGTGCTTGCTAGACGGCGTGGACAGCATCAACAGGACCGCGCCCGTCAACGGAACTAGACATGAGTCGACCACCGAAAATAGTCAATTTCTTCGCCGACCAGAAGCTGCAACTCACTCAAGCGGACAAGCAAGGCGGATTCGTCATCGTACCGTCTGGTATGTTTAACGAGAAGGCTCATGAAGCTTTGCACAGGAATTTCCGCAAGACCGTGGCTAATCTGGCCAAGCTGAAATCTAAAGCGGTTTGTCTGTGTGAAAATATTCGCTTGGACAGAATTGCTAAAGGTATTCGGCTTTTTAAAGGAAATAGCTTAAATGTCTTTTTTTACCGCCGAAACACATAAGAAACGAACACCGTTCAGTTGTATCGTAAGTGAAAGAGGGGCTTGGCAGAGCCATGTTAGTGGTTTCCTGCTAAGGCATTCTTAATAGTTCAGAAGTCGGAGACCCATTTTCTTGCAGGAACTCTCTCTTGATGTTGCTAAATTTTTGAATGAGAATAAGTATTCAGGCTATATGTTTTCTATTGACGTTCTTGATCTGTTCCATTCTATCGCAAAGACTGAGTTGTTAGCAGCTGTACAGTCGTGCATTGAAAAACAATGGGGCGGTTTTCTTCCTAAACTCTGCCGGTGTTTTTGTTTCGAATTTTTTGGCAATGTTAGAGTACTATTTATCTTGCGCTGTGGCATCATTTGAAGACCAGATATTTGTTCAGAAAAAAAGGAATTTGCATTGGTTCTTGCGTGACTCCTGTGCTATGTAACATCTTTCTTGCGCAGATGGACTGGTCACTGGCGGATACTTTTGACGAAGCCAAATTGCTGAAAATATTTAGATATGTTGATTGATTTTTTAAATATTCTAAAGTGCAACGGGGGCTTAGGTTAATGCTGAGGCGGCGGCGAAACCACGGCGGCGACCGAGTCTCTCGTCTGTTCAGGTCAGCAGGCGCTCGGTCTGAGCGATGGCAGTGCGGCTACCTCTCTTCTTCTTCTTTTCCTCAGTCAGGCTACCTCTTCTTCCTCCTTTCCTCACGTCAACATAGGATGATGCCCTTCTTCTTCACAATGGCCCCGGGGAGAAAAGGAGCCATCCTGGCGACTCAGGGTGCCGACAACACGACCGGGTCATAGTATGGCTTGAGTCGTTGGACATGCACAGTCTCGCGACCACGTCGGCGAAGATCGGAAGACGGTGTGAGCGGCCCAATAAGGTAGTTCACGGAGGATGTGCGCTCCAGGACGCGGTAGGGGCCATGGTATCTCGAAAGACGTTTCTTTGAGAGGCCGGGAGCAGTGGGAGGGATCCACAGCCAGACAAGTGAACCAGGTGAGAAATCCGGATCAAGTTCACCGTCGTCATGGCGGTGTTCCTGGCGCCCCTGAGTGTCTGCCGTGAGCGACCGTGCTACCTGGCGGCAGTCTTCAGCGTTCTGGGCAGCTTCAGAAATAGTTGTACACTCAGATGAGGCAGGGTGGTATGGGAGAACTGTGTCGATGGGAGCGGATGGATGTCGGCCGTAGAGCAGAAAAAATGGGGAGAAACCGGTGGTGGACTGAGTGGCAGTGTTGTAGGCGTACGTAATAAAGGGTAGAACGAGGTCCCAGTTCGTGTGGTCGGCAGCAACGTACATCGCCAGCATGTCGCTCACAGTGCGAATAAATCGTTCAGTTAGACAGTTTGTTTGCGGATGGTAGGTTGTAAAAGTCCGATGAATGATCATGCACTCGGCGAGTAGAGCTTTAACGACATCAGACAAGAATACGCGTCCTCTGTCACTGAGGAGTTCACGAGGAGCACCGTGGCGAAGTATAAAGCGCTGCAAAAGGAAGGACGCCACTTCACGAGCTTGTAGCAAGCTGGGAGCGCGGCGGTTTCTGCATACCGGGTCAGGTGGTCAATGGCAACAATGACCCAGCGGTTGCCAGCAGCGGTGTATGGCAGAGGGCCGTATATATCGATGCCAACACGGTCGAAGGGGCGAGGAGGACACTGCAGTGGCTGCAACTGGCCAGCAGAGTGATGAGGCAGTTGCTTACGGCGTTGGCAGGACGGGCAGGGCGGACGTACTTGAGGATGAAATTATACATGCCTCGCCAGTAGTACCGGAGACGGATGCGATTGTACGTCTTGAAGACTCCAGCGTGGCCGCATTGCGGGTCAGCGTGGAAACAGGTGCAGATTTGGGACCGGAGATGTCGGGGGATGACGAGAAGCCATTTCCGTCCGTCAGAGTTATAGTTGCGCCGATAGAGTAGATCATCGCGAATTGTAAAATGTGAAGCTTGGCGACGAAGGGTGCGGGATGCTGGAGGCTTAGATGGGTCGGAGAGAAAGTCAAGAAGAGAGGCAATCCATTCATCTTTACGCTGCTCAGAAGGCATGTCGCAGGTGGTGAGCGAAGGCGCGGAGGATTCGAGGGCGGAGAGGCTGGCAAGCTCGGCCGGTATCGGGGAGCGGGACAGGGCATCAGCGTCCTGATGCTTGCGGCCCGACCGATATAAGACACGTATGTTATACTCTTGGAGGCGGAGAGCCCATCGAGCCAGGCGACCGGAGGGATCTTTGAGCGAAGAAAGCCAACTATAGGGCATGGTGGTCGGTGACCACGTCAAACGGACGGCCATAGAGATAAGGTCGAAACTTTCCAAGGCCCAGACAATTGCCAAGCACTCTTTTTCCGTCACGGAGTAGTTGGATTCAGATTTCGTGAGGGTGCGGCTGGCGTAAGCAACCACATATTCCTCAAATCCAGACTTGCGTTGGGCGAGCACAGCCCCGAGGCCAATGCCACTGGCGTCCGTGTGTACTTCAGTTGGGGCTTGCGGGTCGAAGTGACGCAAGATGGGTGGTGCCGTGAGGAGACTGCGCAAAGTGTTGTACGCTCGTCGCTAGGCAGGCGACCAATTCGAAAAATCCACATTGCTGCCGAGAAGCTGAGTTAAAGGGGCAGCAATGGCCGCAAAGTTGCGAATAAAACGTCGAAAATAGGAACAGAGGCCTAGGAAGCTGCGCAGTTCCTTAATGCAAGTAGGTTTTGGAAACGCAGTCACAGCACGAAGTTTGGCGGTGTCGGGGCGGACGCCCTCTTTTGACACAACGTGGCCTAAAATTGTCAGCTCACGAGCAGCAAATCGACACTTCTTAAGTTCAGTTGAAGGCCGGCGTCCGTCAGGCATGTTAAGACGTGCTTCAGCCGGGATAGATGAGTGGCAAACTCGGGCGACAATATCACGATGTCGTCGAGATAACACAGGCATGACTTCCATTTCAGGCCACGCAGAATGCTGTCCATCATGCGCTCAAAAGTAGCCGGAGCATTACAGAGGCCAAAAGGCATGACGTTAAATTCATACAGGCCATCAGGGGTCACAAATGCGGTTTTAGGGCGGTCGTCGGCTGCCATGGGGACCTGCCAGTACCCAGAGCGTAAGTCGAGAGAAGAGAAGAGTTCCGCTCCTTGAAGGCAGTCCAGAGCATCATCAATGCGCGGAAGAGGGTAAACATCCTTTCGTGTGACCTTATTCAGGCGGCGGTAATCAACGCAGAAACAGAATAGAGCCATCTTTCTTTTTCACGAGGACCACGGGCGAAGCCCAGGGACTGTGTGAGGCCTGGATCACGCCGCTCTGAAGCATGGTGTCAACTTGGTCTTGAATAACTTGGCGCTCACTGGCTGAGACACGATATGGGCGCTGACGCACAGGCGCGTGGTCACCGGTGTCGATATGGTGGGCGACAGTCGACGTGCGGGTCAAAGCGGGTTGGTGTGAATCGAAGGAGGAACGAAATTGATGAAGCAGAGCGAGAAGTTGAGTTCGTTGAGGTGCAGGAAGAGAGGCGTCGATGGAGGGAAGGAAAACGTCTGGAGACGAAGTGTCGGGTGCAGGAACCGGCGGGCTGAGGGCATCGACGTCAAGGGACGGGGAATCGTCATTTTCATCGCGGTAGAGAATGAAGTCAATGATTTGCACGGTACCAAGGCACTCACCGCGACGTACAGCGGAAGCATATGTAAACGGATTGGTCACGAACAACGCGCTAAGGCCAGCTGACATAGTGAGGACGGCGTAAGGTATGGACAGGTACTTGCGGCACAGAAAGAGGGGCGATGGTGTAAAAAGTACGTTGCCGTCGCGAACAAGGTCGGAAGTGAGGGGCACAAGAACAGAAGAACAGGCAGGCAGTTCAGTGTCTTCGGCAACGACGGCTTTGGCAGGAGCAGCAGAAGGGGCATCGGGCGGCGAGGAACCGCAGAGCGCAAAGTAACTCAAGTTCAGCACGAGCACAATCGATGACTGCGTTATGGCGCGACAGGAAGTCCCAACCCAAGATGATCTCATGAGAACAGGTTGGTAAAATGACGAATTCAATCACGTAGAGGATTTCCTGAATAACGACGCGAGCCGTACACGCCGCTAACGGCGCAATAGCCGGCGCGCTTGCGGTGCGCAGCGAGAATCCAGAAAGTGGGGTCGTCACTTTTCGCAAGGAGCGGCAAAAGGACGCGGCCATGGCAGAAACAGCAGCACCGGTGTCGACAAGCGCCAGAACAGAGACACCCTCTACGGAAACGGCGATCAGATTGGCGGGACATAACTGAGGCCTTGGACATTTCACTGGTGGCGCAGTTCTCGCCTCAGGAACTGCGGCGTCTAGTTTTCCTCTTGCGAAAGATTCGGGTGCCGACGCATGGGAGAAAGGGAGCGGCGACGAGGAGAAGGTGAGCGCCGGGTGGAGAAGGTGGTGCGATCAGGGAAAGCGGGCGACTCTGTGGCGGCTCGGCTGGCGGTGAGTAGTCACTGGGAGGAGGCCAGTAACCGGCAACTGGGGAGACTGGCGCACGACGACGGCAAAGCCGGGCCACATGACCAGGCAGTCCGCAAGAGTAACAAATAGGCCGATTGTCACTAGTACGCCAGGGATTGCCGAATTGTCGAAGCGGTCGCAAAAAAGGCGTCGGAGCGTGAGGAACTTGAGGCACAGACGCTTGAGGTGGAGCGTAGGTTGGGCGGTAGTTAGGCGGCCGCGGCCGTGCGACGGCGGCAGCGTAGGTCAGGGGTGCAGCGACACGGTCGGGCGGCTGTGCTGGTGCGGGCGGAGGGACCGGTGGAAGGGCCTCAGCCACTTGTTCGCTGATGGCAGTGCGAAGGTCGGGCGCCAGGAATGGAGATTGCACGGAGGGGGATGGCAGAAGCGACAGCTGACGTGCAACTTCCTCACGCACAAAATCTTTGATGTGCGCCAACAGTTGCGAGTGGTCGGGTGCAGCCGACAGGCCGGCAAGCGACTCGACAGGCGCTGCTGCGTGCTGGCGAGTGATGAGCCTCTGCTTGCGCAGCTCGTCGTAGCTCTGGCAGAGACTGACGACTTCGGCAACGGTGCGGAGATCTCGCGACAGCAGCATCTGAAAGGCGTCATCCTCGATGCCTTTCAGAATATGCTTGATCTTGTCCGCCTCGGACATCTGGGCGTTGACGCGCGAGCACAGGTTGACCACGTCTTCAATGTAGCTGGTGAACGTCTCACCCGACTGCTGAGAGCGCTCGCGCAAGCGGTGTTCGGCGCGTAGCTTGCGCACAGCAGGACGTCCGAACACTTCGGTGAGGTTTGCCTTAAAAGCAGTCCACGTGGAGAGAGTCTGCTTCGTGGTTTCGAAACCACAGGTTGGCAACGCCAGTCAAATAAAAGATGACATTGTTCAACTTGGTGGTATCGTCCCACTTGTTATACGTGCTCACCCGCTCGTATGATGTGAGCCAGTCTTCAGCGTCATGATCGTCAGTACCGCTGAAGAGTGCCGGGTCCCGCTGCCGGAGGGAGCCGGAACAGAGGACTGAGAGCCAACCTGCACGGCTTGGTGGTGGGCGGCTTCAGGCATAGCGGGCATAGCGGGGGCCGGTAGCGTGCGGTTGCGCAGGTCCAGGGTGGTACGAGGATGCTAAACCGAACCTCCACCAAATGTAACGGGGGCTTAGGTTAATGCTGAGGCGGCGGCGAAACCACGGCGGCGACCGAGTCTCTCGTCTGTTCAGGTCAGCAGGCGCTCGGTCTGAGCGATGGCAGTGCGGCTACCTCTTCTTCTTCTTTTCCTCAGTCAACATAGGATGATGTCCTTCTTCTTCTTCACAAAAGAAACAGGTTTCCTCATCTTACCTACAAATAGTAGAAAAAGTTTTATCTGGTTTTAAACTACATGTAAAAGGTTTGGAATTCACTCATGAGCTTGCCCAAGGCTACAGATGGCAGTTTTTAGACATTGACGTCGCCCTTAAGGACCAAAGCTTTTGCTTAATGTATCGCCCTCGCGCACACAAAAAAACTAATGCCCTACGATTCCTCCCATTCAAGGACAGTAAAGAGCGCGCCGTTGCTCAGATGTGCCTGGAAGCGTCGCTGAAGAAATCGTGTTGGCATGAAGCAAAGGAAAGCTTTCAAACCCATATTCGGAAGCTGGAAAAAGCAGGCTTTCCAACGTCGATCTAAAGCGGAGTAGCTGAAGCTTTGCTGAGAAAATTGAAGAAATAACGTAGTAAAATGGTTACCAAGATCAGGTCACCAAAAGCAAAGGTAGAGAGACCTGTTGTCATCCCGTACACCCATAAGGTGGCGCACAATCTGAAGCACGTGGCAACAAACTATAAGGTTTCTGCGGTTTTTTCCGCCATAAAGAAACTGGCTGGCTTGTGCGTCACACTGATCCCAACAAGGTGAAGAAAACTGAATGTAAAAAGAGACATTCAGCTTCGCTTGTTGAATGTGCCGTGGGAGTCCTCTGTCAGATTCCTCTCACATGCGGAAAGAAGTAGATCGGACAAACCGGCCGCTGTATTAACGACCGAATAGCGGAACATAATTGGGATTAACAAAATGGCACTGGTTCTCATTTGCCGTATCATTTTTATGCCTGCGGAGAAGAAAGGAAGATTAAGTCTGTGGCTCGGCTGAAAGAAATAAATATTTTAAACAGAATAGAGGACCAGACAGCCCATGAGCTTTTGGAGGCCCTCTATATTAAAATAAACTGTAGCGATTGCGGTAGTGCCCCATCTATCACCACTTAAAAAACGAGATTGCTTTTTTAGATACACGGGGGTGAAATACGCGTGTGCCTCACCTATCTTTTATCCACTGTTTTTGTAAAACCCTCGCGCGCATGTGTGGTTCTTGCTACCCATCTTGATTGTTGTCCTTTTATTCATTTGCATTCGTGGTGAATAAAAACGGTTGCAAGTTGCACCTGTCCCGCCTCGCTTGTTATGTGTTGTAGTTTTCGGTGCTACAACACTTTCCGGAAAGATTTTTATACTTTGTCGGATTCGCACAGAGTGCTCGACTGGCAAATGCGTTCGCGCTGCACTAAACATCAGTGATGAATGTAGTTTCACGTGTTCGCAGTTCTGCGTTTCTTTTATTTTTCATGCAGCGTGTGTCACAAAACTCAAAGCTGTTTCAGAGCAGAGTTAGCACCGGTACGGTAACGACATCGGTAACGACGAGGAAGTACGACGGTGCCGGGATGTGTGTGCCCAGTACGCAGGCTGTGATAATGCCTGGGCATTGCTGCGTACCGCGGTGCCACGTGAGCTATGATGGTGCTGAGCGTGTGCTTGTATTCACCTTCCCTTCAGACTAAGGAAGAAGGGCTTAGTGGAATAAAGCTATCCGCCTTGCGGACTTCACTCCAAGAAAGCAGTCGGTGGTAAGGAAACATTCCTTTAACAGTCATTGTTACGCCTCCCTCAGTTGCATTGAAAACGCTGCGGGCAACATGTTGCGAGATCATTCCTGTGTGCTGCGTCTTTTGTACCGCGCAAATATCTGAAGTCGTAGCGAAATAGTACTGCTGACATACAGTTCGCACGAAAATTATAGAAATTTCTCTCATACTGTCATGAACCTCTCTGATTTTTAAGGTTCTAGAGCTATTACTGTCTTCGTTTTTTCTTATACCAGATCTGCGAGCGCCACTTTAAACCGTCCGACATGGGAATTAGTTACACGGATACAAAGACTGGGAAAGTAATTGAAGTGACGCTGAAGCTTGTACGGTTAGGACCTTATGCTGTTCCAAGCATACTTGCCGACTCTGCGACATATCTTTCTGCCCCAAATGCAAGCACGTCTCGAGAGGCCCCAGATGAACAGGGCAGCTGTGTTACAAGATGCCACCAAATTGTCGATTGAAACACACCAGGCGGAAGAGGATAGAAACAAAATTGACAACTTTAAGGCGCTGTTGAAATGCATATCATGTATTAAGGTGTCCGAATTCTCGACGTTTCCCACCATGACTTTTTCTTCTTCCTCTATCTGACTGCCAGTGGTGCCCCAGCAATCAAAAAGTCAGTTAGAGTCACCGAGGACCTCTCTCTAAAGCTGTATTTTCATGATGTCGAGGTCACCAAATTTTATGGCGTGAAGATCATTCCAAAAATGTCAATGGTATTCGGTGCTTGACAGGTCTTTTGGATGCTGTTGAGAGCTGTGATAAAATTCCTGCCTTTCGAAAACCTGAAGACAAGACAGGTGGCATATTGAAGCCCGTGCTATCTCTTCTTAAAGACGCAACAAATAGAGTAATGCAAAATGAAGAGCGGCAGGATGCTTTGACATTTTTAAAGGATCCAGTCTTTCTCCTTCTAAGCAAGTCACTACTCTTCAGAGCTGTTGGTATTCAAGTTCCAGCCTTCTATTTATCATCCCTCATCGTGTTTATAGGTACTTGCATAACTACGAAGGTCTCACATTACCACATAAGTCCACGATCAGACGTGTATGCAATGCATATATTATCAATCCAGCAGCTTAGCATCAGGATGTTTCTTTCCTGCTTTATGCGAAGAACCTTGCGAGTGCAATGAACGATCATGGGAAGTCCGTGGTTCTCCTGATGGATGAGATTCATCTTCAGGCGTATTTTGATTATAAGTGGGGCACGATTTTTGGCCCTACCAGCAACATTTCAAATGCTGCAAGGACAACTCGTCTCTTTATGATTCAAAGCCTCCTGTCATCACAGAAAAGTGTTGTTTCCATTTTGTCAGTAGAACAAATCAATGCCCGACAGCTGGACACTGTGCTACGTGGCATCATAAATAACCTTGAAAAGGTTAGGGTTTGTATAATTGCAGTCATAGATAACAACTCTATAAATCGCAAAACAATGTCTCGATCTCTGCATTTTAATGAAAAGTCAGCAGCTCCTATCCCCACCCATCAGATCCCACTCGTCCTCTTTTTTTTCGTTATTGACCCTCTTCACTTGTTGAAATGTAATAAAACAATTGGATCAACCAAAAGAACCGTGGAACCTGCATGTGTTTACCTTCAGTTAGGAATTTGATGTCCAACCTCAAAATTATCACTGTTTCATTGAAGACCTTCCGTTATCTGCATCTAAAAGAAGAAGCCTATCTAACCAAGGCGGCTCCAACACTGTTAGTAAATGCCATAAATCGAACTAATACGGAAAGGCAAAATGTGAAGCTTGCACTGAAAGTGTTCAGCCTATCAAACATAGCTCCTCCAGAAACATGCGGTCAACGCTATGCCCTGCAGCATGCAGCTGCAACAACGAAATTTTTAAATCGAAACCTAGTGGAGGATTGTTAATGTGAAGTCGCGCAGCAAAGGACGCTTGCTTCGTGACAAGCAGCAGACTCCCATTGCAGAAAAGCTGTGTCCACAAGTTGAATTCCTACAAACCATCATAGAGTGGCTTGACCACTGGGAGAGTTTGAAGTTTGACAATGGAATTCTCTCTCGGGAACCCACAGTGCCTTGCATCTCACTACGGAAGCCTTGGTCAAGACAAACTATTGCCTTGAAGACCTTTGATTTGACTACATACTTCCGGGGAAGTTCCAGACAGACAGCTTGGAGTAAAGGTTCGGCAAGTATAGTCAGCTTTCCGGGTCGCAGTACCATGTGCCCATCAGACAAGTGTTCGAATACGAACGCAAGCTTCGCTTACATAGAGCCCTGGCGCTTCCAGACGTGGATTCAGGGGTTCTTGCTTTCAGCTTTGATGAGGCGACTTTACAGATGTTCAACATTGAAGTAAATAACAAGGACTTCGAAATGAAAACACTAAATCGCCCAGCTATAAGGTACGTGGCCGGATACTGCGCCCATGCGGTACTTAAAGGGGCCATTACAATGTCGTCCTTTATATTGCAGTTTTCTGCTTCAGTAACTAATGCGAGAGCTTATGATTCAATTTCCGAAGCTTGGGTGCCCTGGACGCGCTGTATTTTCCAAAAAAATTACGATCGAAATTGAGACCGGGAGACTCCTCCCACCGGTAGCGACCATCATATTGAAAGCTCTCGTGACGTCACTAGCAGATGCACGGAGCAACATGCATCTTCTGCTCTTGTGGCTGCAATATTAGCAGCGAGGTCTCATTCCCCCTGTACTTTCGCGGCCGACCGAAGTGGCTGTCGTCGCCCATGTATGAATGACTAGTACCACAAAAGCGATAACAACAGTAGCGCAGTTTTTCTACGGCATAGGTAGGGTCAGGTCACACTATAGGCCGATGCGGTGGCGATCGACGGTCTGTGGGCTGATTGGGACGCAAATGCCGTCGCTGACGCACTGGTCTGTCACGCTAGACCGACGACGACGCCAGCACGATCAACGATCGCGTATCGTAGTAATGTTAGTCAGCTTAGTAGAAACCAGAAGAGGATGATAGGGGACCAGCTTGTATGACATTCTATAAACTTAAGAATTTTAAGCGTCCCTCATAGCCTGAGTCGCTTTGGAACGTTAAACCCACATCAACCATTAAGAATTTTAAAACTTATTGGACCTCATGCTAGCCACGGCGACATACGCGATGTGCATGCATCAGCGAAGATGTGCTTTCATTCGGTGCCTGGCATAGAACCGATCGCCGAGGCAAGCGACATGGGCAAGAAAACGCAGCACGACGGTGCCGCTCGCCGCCGTCGCCTGTGCTTGTGCGGCAGAGCAAATGCTTCACGCCCGGTGCGGCGACGGCCGAAAAAACTGCGCTTGTGTACCTTATCCGTATCCAAAAAAGTGAAAAAAACGACTACATATCATATCTTCACACTTTGTTATTTATCATTGAGGAACTTTTGCCATATTCTTGAATTTCGGCTGACGGTGGACCGCCGGCCCCTTTCGTGGCGAGACCTAGCGAGTACGCAGCATTCGTGTGTGGGATTTCGGCGATTGCGGAGAGCGAATTCGCAAGTTTCAACAAGTTTCAAATAGCTGTCGAGAGTAGTTCTGCCTACAGTGCCCTCAAAGCGACGGCTACCTACATCGCAGGACGCGAGTACAATAATGGGGAAGTGCCGATATATGTGACCCGGCCTGCATAGCATGTGCAGAAGGAAGCCGGCAGCAGCCGTCGGCGTCGACTGTTGACAACAAATCTGGTTGTTTTCATTATTTCAAGTAATGTATTGATGTATATTTAGCTAAACTGATCTAAAATAAATTTTTGTGACATAAGAGAAAGCAGATACAATTAGCGGAAAGCGCCAGTATCCTGCGCGAAGCGTTTCCCAAGCAGGCGATATAGCATCATCGGCGCTTATTGCAGTGTTATCATGATGTGTAAATGAGTAGAAGTGCAATTTGTGAGCAAGAGTACGTAATATTTAAGATGAGGATAGCCCACCTGGTGTTTAATGCCAAAAAAGCGAGCGGTACTCTTTGCGCACAGCAATGTAAACAACCTCAGCGCGGGGCTGCAGTTGTCGTAATCGTCGCTCTCCTGGGGCACAATGCGCTCGCACAGCAAAATGCTGTACTATTATTTCGAAGCACTCATTTAGACGGCGGCGACTACTCATCGGTGCGGACAGTGGAAACATTTGAGTCACGTAGGGTTTTGCAAGCGGGTTGGTTCCTGCAAAAAGGTTCTAAGAGTCGAAGGAGTTCGACTTACAAACGCGTACATGCAGCGGGGAAGTCGCCGCACTCGGCACTTTTCTCTGCTCTTTTCGTGCCTCAAGGTTACTGTAGTGCACCTTTTGATAATTTGAGTTTAATTATCGCGCGGAGAATAGCGGACAAGAACTTGGCAGCTCGCTACAAAACGCCACGGCTTTCTCGGCGCACGCACATCGGGGAAGGCACGCACGGCACGTGCCGCTTTTCACATACGGGAGCACTTGACTGCTCATAAGAGACCACACTCATGACATACGAACAGCATGCTTCTAAGTTTAAATAATAAAGCAGGGGTCCATCGATTTCTGTTTCCTCAACAATCGAAAAGTGGGCGCCACGAGCAAGTCCGCTTTCCCAAGGATCACTCAGCTCGCGCACTAAGTTGAAGGGTTCCTATAAAAGAACACGTAAAATGCATTTTGTTTCGCTAGACAAAAAGAAAAAACTTTTCGAGCGACCGCTGTCTACGGTGTGCATGCAAGCACCTCAACAGCTCGCAGCAGACGACGCGAGGCGTGTATGCGCTCGTGAAGTCACCGATCAGATGTTGCCACACCAGGAAGCAGTTCGCAAAAGAAACCAAAAAAAATTTGTTTTAAAAATATTTGCAGCGCAGAATCAACTGAAAATTGGCGGAATTGTAATTTAATATGTTGGGAATTAAAGGTGATATGCAGTCAAAATAGGCTGTCATGGCCCCTTTAAAAAAATTGCATGCCGTGCTTGCCGAGCAAATTTGGTAGAAGATGAAGACATAATTGAGAAACCAAACATGAATCGCGGAGGGCTCAATTTCTCCCAACCACCATTTGTGAATGCTCTAACGACTTCTGAAATTGTCCTGGACGAGCTGAAATATTGACCTGGACAAGCTGCTCTCCTGGACTTATACTCTGTAATAAACATTTCCTTTGTATGCAACAACCCGCCGCGGTGGCTCAGTGGTTAGCGCGCTCGGCTACTGATCCGCAGTTCCCGGGTTGGAACCAGACCGCGGCGGCTGCGTTATTATGGTGGCAAAACGCTAAGGCGTCCGTGTGCTGTGCGATGCCAGCGCACTTTAATGATCCCCAGGTGGTCGAAATTAGTACGGAGCCCTCCACTACGGCACCTGTTTCTTCTTTCACTCCCTCCTTTAATCCCTTCCCTTACGGCGCGGTTCAGGGGTCCAACGATTTATGAGACAGATACTGCGCCATTTCCTTTCCCCAAAACCAGCTATTATTATTATTAATATTATTATTATTATTATTATTATTATTATTATTCTATCTAACATAGCTTGCTTCAATATTATCAAATCGGAAGGCATCTGCTAAGTTCAGATGTCATGCATGGAGCTGTAAGCTGTTCGGAGGGCCATAACTTATGGCAATGTTTATTTGTGTGTGTGTGTGTGGGTGGCGAGAGGGTAAGTGTTTGTTTGGAAGAAATGGTTACAAATAGTAGTCGGATTCCTGGCAAGCAGTCAGCACGAGGTGATGTAGCACAGAGTTCAATTCTTGCCCGAAAATAATTTCTAAGTACGCATCATCACCCCGTCCCGCCTCTTCCTCTATCGCTATCGATCGGACCCTTCCTGTCCCAACTGCCCCTGCATCTATGCGGACCTGGCCCATTGCCTCTTCTATTGCCCGGCTGCTCAGCAGTCGGGTTCCTTCCCCCCACCCTTTCTATCCATCACCACCTGGCTCGACTGGCTAGGCGCTAGAGGGGAAGAAGAACAGCGGCTTCTAGTCGCCCAGGCGGTCGACATGCTCGGCCTATAAATTATGGTCGAATAAAAGTCTTTACTACTACTACTACTACTACTATGCAACGAGCTATTAATCAAAATAAAGGTATATGTGAACGCACAGCGGAATATCAATCACCCACAAAAAGAAAATGTGCGGACTCTCAGGCAATAGTTGGCGATAGTAAAGTATACTGAATAGCCAACATATATTCATAATCCGGAAACCGCTAACTTTAAGTTTTTAAACCTATTCACCGCGGACTGTGTACCGGGAATGACACCACCCTCATACGCCAGCATTAAATCATGAAACCAAAATCTTCAAAGAACGATTTCACGTGGCGCTGCACTTACACAAGAACGAACAAACGCTCATCAGCGTCCCTTCATGGAGAACACGAACTCCGGCGCCCGTCGTAGTGTGATGACGTCACGAGGAGCAGAGAGGCCTTGCCTAGTCTAGAGGGCGTTGTCTTGGAGAACCGTGCTGCGCATGCGCGAGGAGCAGTGACGCCGCACGGCGCACAGCAGGCGCGCCGGGGCAGCCGGGGCCGCCGCCGCCGCGCGCCCCTCGCCGGTCTGCGCATTCTAGAGGAGTAAATTCATAACCGCGGTAGATGCACTGGCGCCGGCGCGTGCCCAGTCTGACGCTGCGCCGGAGCCGCTTGATAGCGCCTCTCCATTTGTGCGCATGCGCAGAGGTGTCAGTGGTGGTACACATATAGCGGGGCATTTGCCAGTGTAGTAGCGACGGAGAACTGCAGTGCCACCCCTAACGATTTTCTGCTTTCACCGCAGGTCCGTTTGGAGAGCCATTTGCTCACGTATTTGAAAATTTGAATTTCTATGCTTCGTCGCTGCTGCCAGTTTTGAATTTTTTTACTTAGTATACGTAAAGTACTGTTGTTCATGTCTCTGGTCTGCATGCGGTAATTCTTCGCCGCTGTAGATTGACCATTACGAACATGACTAAGGATTTGGCTAATTTGAAGGAAGAAATGAGGGCCGAGGCTTCATGACTGAAGGAAAAAATAAAGCTAGAGCATAAAGTGCTTCGGGAGGCAATGGAGAGAGACTTGCGCAACGAAATTCACGAGCTCTGGAATGAGCAAAGGTCCCTGACCGGCAGTCTTGAATGTGCCCATACAACAATTAAGGAAATCAACAAGAAACAGAGTGACGAGATGGCTGTAAGCGCTGGACTTGCCACCGAAAATGAGGCACTACGCACTAGCCGGCATGACGTTGAAGGTAGGCTTGTTCAGTCTGAACAGTATTCTATGAAAAACAACACCGAAATACAGGGCGTGAAAAAGACAGTGGATGAATCAGTCACGGAGATATTAGCCAAACTCAGAACCTCGATAAGTGAACCTCTCGCAGAAAGTGTTCTTGAAGTCCGTCATCGCGTTCCCACACGAAAGCCCGAAAAAAACGAACATTGACGTTCAGTTCCTGTCAGGGGCGAAACACGAGAATGTTTTGCATAAAAGCTAAAAAAATGCGACTTTCCAGCTATGAACTCGGTCTTTCGGACTCGGCCCCGTTTACTTCAATGAGCTTTTATGTCCCACACTGAACAGATTTCTTGCTATGGGAGTAAAAAAAACATGAAAATGGCTGGAAATCTATTTGGTCCATCAACGGCAGGATTTTCGCGAGGCAGGCTGACGGCATTCCCTCCGTACAGATAACGAACTAGCGTGACGTGCGCAAGATTGTGTCAGGGAACCCGGAGAGCGCAGTATTTAACGTTGATAACCTCAACTGCAGATTGGATTCTCAAAAGCTCTCTTTATCTTGTGAAGTCAATTTTCAATACTCATCTTGCCACTCGGCTCTTCATATCTATGCACGCTCTGTCAGGGGTAAAGAACATGTAATTGCTCTCCTGCTGGGCCAGTTTTCCTCCAAGATTGACATTTTACTGCTATCTCAAACCTGGTATTCGCATGGCTGCAGAATGCTTAATATTGATAGCTATCAAAGTGCTTTCCTAAACCGTGCGAATAAACGAGGTGGTGGTGTTGCGATTCATATCACGTCGAGAAGGAAATGCGATATTGTGCCGGATTTCAGTCGCATAACATATGACTACGAAATGTTAAGGGAGTCAAATAAAAATGAATTTGTTTCTGTTGTCTATCGGCCACCAGATGGAAACGTTGTACTGTTCCTACCATTTTTTTAATCTTTGTTAGAATATGTTTGCGAAAACAATCTTAACCTGATTTGTGGTGGAGATTTTAATATCGACATATAAGAACCTATAAATTCTGCTCAAGAATTTAACAGAGTACTGCTATCATGTGGTTTTAAAAATGTAATTAGTACGCCTACACGCATCACATACACTACATTGTCGGCCCTAGATCTCTTTGTCGCAAATGTTGATGCAGTGGTTTTGAATGCTGGCATGATTTCTTACGACAAGTGACCGTGTTCCAGCTTTCTTAGTTTATAATGCTGGTTTGACTGAAAAACGTCGTCGAACACTACAGTTCAGTTTGCAATGCATTACAGCCAATGGACTTAACATGTTTAAACACGCCCTTACGAATCAAAATTGGTCATCTGTATTGACTAAAACAAATTCAAACGATGCTTATAATGCTTTAATTGAAAGTTTTGCGCGAATTTATGCCCAATATTTTCTGATGAAAACAAACAGGTCTTTCAAAAAAAAACGAGAGTACCATGGGTTACCAGTGAACATGTAAGATTTATCAAAGCAAAGAACAGCTTGTATCACTCATTTTTACGAACGCGTTCTGAAATAACGTTAAAAGAATATAAGTAACTGCGAAATAAAATAAAGGGTGAACTCAAGCGGGCAAAGCACGCCTACTACGAACACTTGTTTGCTGATATTGCTTCTGGGCGCCCCGGCCAAACCTGGAAAGTGATAAATAATGTTCTGGGTCGAGACAGCAAAAAGTGTACGCAAGATTCTCTGACGCTGAATGATGATGAATTACATGACAAGGCATTTGCGGACTATTTCAAGTATCATTTTGTGAACACAGCCCCTCCCAAAAATGATCTTTCTGATGCATTAGACTTTAGGAGCATCGTTAACGAGACCATTTTTTTGTACCTAAGAGATCAATTAGAAGTACATACGACTTTTTGAGCCTGAGCAATAGTAAAGCATTAGGTATAGATAACATAAAGATTAAACCAGTTAAGAACATTTTAGCACTCAACACCACGGTACTTACACATATTTTTATTCTCATTCTGCATTCGGGCACTTTTCTTGATAGAATGAAAAAGGCCAAAGTCTCTGTCATCTTCAAATGCGGTGACCGAAACTCAGCGAAAAATTATCGACCGATATCAGTGCTTCCAGTTTTATCAAAGGGCATAGAAAAGGTAATTTTCGCTCGCATAAATAAGTTCCTCGAAGATAAAAACATCATCACAAATTCCCAGTTTGGTTTCCAGAAAGACATATCAACGGAGACAGCTTTGTTGACTCTAAAAGAACCTATTCTAGAAAATATTGAAAAAGAGATGCTTACACTTGCAGTACTTATTGACTACAGTAAGGCTTTCGACTCCCTCAATCACAACATTCTTCCCACTATGTTGTAGGCTTATCGAATTCGTGGAAACTGCTTAACGCTTCTGAAATCTTTCTTACCTGCATGAAAGGCAACAGTGCGTACATTTATTAACGGGTAACATGTCATTCTTGCACATTTCATATGGTGTTCCACCAGGCAGTTTATTAGGTCCTCTTCTATTTAATTTTTATGCGAACGATATAGTAAACATAAATAATACAGTTCAATTTATTATGCATGCTGACGACAGCCCAAAGCTGATCTCTGGTTCCAATATCGAACATATGATAATAAAATGTAATGAGATGCTTGAACACTCTGCTTGGTCAAAGCTGAACTGAATAAAGGTAAGCCAATCCAACACAAAAGCTTTATGTTTCGTTCTAAACATAAGCCAGTTTTAGCGAGTAAATTAATTACGTTAGAACGTCAGGTAGTTAATATTGTCGATCATTATAAAATTCTCGGAGTTCATTTTTCTTCAACATTAAGCTGGGACGTGCACATAAATAACCTTTCCATAAAACTATCCTCCATCGCTGGTCTAGTATCACGCTGTCGTAGGTTGCTTCCATTATCAGACAAGCTTCAAATATATAATGCCCTCTTTAACTCCCACTTAAAATATTGTTCTTTTGTTTGGAGAACAACCACGAGATCCAATTTAAGCAAATTTGCAGTTATTGAGAAGAAGATTCTCCGTTGCATCGCAAATTTTGCACCTATGTCATCTTGTAAAGAATCCTTTTCCTTCCTTAACATTATTCCCATATATAACCTATATGACTTTCGTTTATTACAGAAAGCCTACTACTCCTCCCCACAACTAAAAAGCACTATGGTTTTGTTGGCGCTTTTAAAACAGCACATTATAAATTAAAACATAAACACAACAAACGCAGACAAATGGGTGATTCCGCGCTTTCGAACTTTCTATGAACATTAGTCATTGACCCATAGCCTTCCTGTTGCGCTCAACAAATACTACTCTTTTCATGAATACAGTGTCAAGCAGCTAGATTCCTATTTTACTAATATATGATTTATACTGCTATTTTTGTTCTGTTAGCGATATTTCATATTGATTTGCACATTGATGTTTTTACTCTTTTGTTGTTGTTTTGCTTTGTGTGAGATCGCTTTCCGTGATATGCATCATATATGCTAAATGCTCTGTGTATGCTTTGGAAATAGTATAGATCAGTTTGGTTTGTGAACTTTTTGGGTGAATTTTTATTTTTCTATTTTTTGTAACACACGCTATTGCCATGTATTTGGTCTCCTGGGCCTAGTCAAGCTCATAGCTTTTAGTTCAGGAGACCTTTCCAATTTCTAGAAAAATAACATATGCAAGTATGTATGTATGTATGTATGTATGTATGTATGTATGTATGTATGTATGTATGTATGCATGTATGTATGTATGTACGTACGTATGTTTGTATGTATGTATGTATGTATGTATGTATGTATGTATGTATGTATGTATGTATGTATGTATGTATGTATGTATGTATGTATGTATGTATGTACGTATGTTTGTATGTATGTATGCATGTATGTATGTATGTATGTAAGTATGTATGTATGTATGCACGTATGTTTGTATGCATGTATAGCCATGGAGAAGGAGAGCGAAATTGCTGCTCAGCGGCAATTGATGCTCAGGGCTCAGCGCAGCTCACGCTACGTATATCCTGGTATAGCCGAGCTAAGCCACTGCTAATTTTTTCTCCACAGTCGATGGGCGGGAAGCTTGGCGACATTGCATGGAATGAAATTTTGTCATACGTTTTTGTATTCTCATATATTTTAGCAAGATAAAAGCAAGCTAAAATATATTGTAGACAACGCTACAGCACATACGCACAGCTCAACACAACTCAATGACCGATGCATAGAGCTCACTTCCACTATAGTTCTTATTACACGTTTGTGCGCGTGCCGAAATTGCGATGGTCAACGGTTACCGCTCGCTGTTAATCGCTCATTTGTGCAATGGGCGAATGCAGGATTTATCAATCAATAGAAAAGTGTTTACCCAGCCTCCATTTAACGTCGTAAACATAGAATAGAATAGCTAAATGAGCCTTCTAGGCAGTTTTAAAAAAGTTGTGGCTAACTTCACATCTTTGCGTAATATTAGCGAGCAGGCCCATAAGAGAAAATAAGACGTATTTACAAAGTGAATTTTTCTGTTATCTTGTGCAACAAAGAATCAGAATTAGCGGTTACACAATTTCAGAAATAGCCGTGAATTTTCAATGTACATTATGCGCTTAGTTGTGACTACAGAGAAGATGCTCTTTAAGTGGAACAGGGGAGGGGGGGGGGGGGTGGAGGATTTAATTGTTTTCATGGTTAGTCGCCGCTACACGCAGTCATATTTTCTTGCCACCTGAGACCCGACGGATTGCTTTGTCTAGTTTAAATCCTCATCTTCCTTTTGACTGCAAAGTAGCACAACTAGTACCTATTTACCAATCAGATCGATCCACAGTATCTAATTACCGGCCTGTATAAATTATTGGCAGCCATTTGAAAGTTTTCGCACATATACTGGCGAGTACCATGAGGGAAATCGTCAATAATGAAGGCATCCTATCTACATTCCAACATGGATTTTGAAAAGAGATGTCATCAGTAACCCAAGTGATGCCTACCGTTTATTAGTTTCATTTTGTCTATAATTTGGGAGAAGTAGACATATCGCTCTTATAGTTTAGCAACGTCCCCACGCGTTCCGACACAGGAAATTGATTGATAAATTGGAGCTCATCGGTGTCGCGCAGTATATAGTCTAATAGATTGATCCATGTTAAGAAAATACGTGTCAATATTTTTGCAGCGAATGGCAGCGTTATCGAATCCTTGGGTGTTAATTCTGGTTTACCGCCGGGAAGCGTACTCTGTGTCGTACTGTTTCTTAAATAATGAATTGCCTGATGTCCCGAATTTTATCCATAATATTGTCCTGGGTCGCTCAGACGACGCGAGTCGAAGGCACGATGGGGAACCAGGACCACAGTAGCATGTGCCAGAGACAGGCCAAGCGGTCGCGGCCGGGCTCACGAGCGAGTTCTGCCGGCCTTCTACCTCTTTGCCGTCTATCGGCACCTCACTGGTTGAAGATGACGTTAAGTGCAATATGAGAGAATAATAACACACACGACCCTGCTTCCCTCCCGAAAGGCGCATCGTCCCGATGCGCAGAGAGGGAAAATGAAGTTTGAAAAACATGTGTAGAGCGCAAATAGTTAGGTCACGTGCTCCGAGCGGTCACAGTACGCTTTCAGGCGAGCTACGTGAACAACTTCAGAGGCAGGCGGGCGGCGGGACGCCCGCGTTACGATCGGCAGCACTTCATAATTTAACTCGCCTGTACGGTGAATCACTTCGTACGGGCCAAAGAATCGTTTCAGAAGCTTCTCGCTAAGGCCACGGCGTCGAATCGAAGTCCACACCCACACTCGATCACCAGGATTGAACTGAACATCAGAGTGGCATTGATTGTATCGGCGAGCATCGACTTGCTGGTGGGCTTGGATGCGGAGGCGGGCCAACTGTCGGGCTTCTTTCGCAAGCTCAGCGACGAGCTGAGCATCGTCGTGAGCGTAGACGTCTGGCTGGTGGGGCAGCATAGCGTCGAGCATGGTAACGACTTCGCGGCCATGCACCAGGCGAAATGGCGAAACTCCGGTGGTTTCGTGGACTGCAGTGTTGTACGCAAAAGTTACGTACGGTAAAACTTCGTCCCAGGTTCGGTGCTCGATGTCGACGTACATTGAGAGCATGTCAGCCAAGGTCTTGTTAAGGCGCTCGGTCAGCCCGTTTGTCTGCGGGTGGTATGCGGTAGTTTTGCGGTGGTCGGTGTGGCTTAAACTCAGTATCTGTGAGGAAAGTTGTGACGTAAATGCGGCACCACGATCAGTGATAAGGACCTCAGGGGCACCGTGTCGAAGAATGACGGACTCGACGAAAAACTTTGCCACATCCTAAGCCGTTGATGAGGGCAGAGGGCGTGATTCGGCATACCGCGTGAGGTAGTCCATCGCAACAACGATCCATCGGTTGCGCGATTGCGACTTGGGAAAAGGTCCGAGTAGGTCCATACCGATCTTCTGGAACGGACTGAGCGGAGGAATGATGGGGTGGAGGTGTCCCGCAGGCTTCACGGGTGGATTCTTGCGCCGTTGACACTCGCGGCAGGTCCTGGTGTATTGGCGGACGGTCTTGTCAAGTTGTGGCCAATAATACTTGGAACGTACTCGCGCGAACGTTCGACTGAACCCGAAGTGTCCCGAGGAGGGATCATCATGAGACGATTCCATAATTTCATCGCGGAGATCAGTGGGCGCAACTAAAAGCCATGACCTCGGGCTCAGGGTAAAGTTCTTATAAAGTACGTTGTCTCGATGGCATAAATTACGTACTACGCGTACAAAAGAACTAGGAACTACGCCTTCTTGACCCTCCAAATGTGAGATCACGTCGCGAAGGTCGGGGTCGAGTCGCTGCCGCGCCGCCATATCGTCGGTACTCAGAGCTCCTAAGATGTCAAAGTCGTCGTCCGTATCAGCAGGCGCGGATTCAACGGGAGCGCGGGAAAGGCAGTCAACATCAGTGTGTCTGCGACCAGACTTATAGACGATCGTAGCGTCGAATTCTTGCAGTCGAAGGCTTTCACTCCCTCCTTTATCCCTTCCCTTACGGCGCTGTTCAGGTGTCCAAAGATATATGAGAGATACTGCGCCATTTCCTTTCCCCAAAAACCAATTATTATTATTATTATTATTAAGGGCCAACCGCGCAACTCGGCCTGCAGGTTCCCTTAGATTGGTCAGCCAGCACAGAGAGTGGTGGTCGGTTACCACCTGGAATGGGCATCCATACAGATAGGGCCTGAACTTTGTGATCGCCCAAATTACTGCAAGGCATTCTTTTTCGGTGGTCGAGTAATGGGTTTCCGCCTTCGACAATATACGACTGGCGTAGGCGATGACACGTTCGATGCCGTTCTGGTGCTGGATCAAGACGGCCCCGAGGCCCGTGTTATTAGCGTCAGTGTGTACCACAGTCGCGGCGTCCTGATCACAATGACCTAGGACAGGCGAAGCCTGCAGGAGTCGTTTTAGATGGTCAAATGCACGCTGCTCTTCACTACACCACTGGAATGGGACAGACTCCTTCGTGAGGTGGATAAGCGGCGCGGCGATATCCGAAAAATTAGGAACAAAGCGCCTGTAGTAAGCGCAGAGGCCCAGGGACCTCCGCACGGCGTTTTTGTCTAATGGTGTCGGGAAGGAAGCGACGGCGACTGTTTTATCGGGATCGGGACGGATGCCCTCATGACTGACGGCGTGACCCAGAAATTTCAGTCCGTCGTAGGCAAAATGGCACTACGTAGGCTTGAGGGTGAGGCCGGCGTTTCTGATAGCCTGCAGGACTCCTTTTAAGCGAACAAGATGTTCTTGAAACGCGCTGGAAAAAATGACCACATCATCAAGGTAGCCAAGGCATGTTTGCCATTTGAGGCCGCTGAGCACGGTGTCTATAACGCGCTGCAAGGTCGCAGGAGCAGTACAGAGCCCGAAGGGCATCAGCTTGAACTCACAGTCCATTCGGGGTGATGAAAGCCGTCTTTTCTCTGTCACGCTCATCGACTTCTATCTGCCAATACCCACTTTTAATGTCGATAGATGAAAAGTAACGGGCATGGCGCAGGCTGTCAAGCGCGTCATCGATGCGCGGAAGTGGATATACGTCTTTCTTCGTGACTCTGTTGAGGCGCCGCTAGTCAACACAAAAGCAAAGGGTGCCGTCTTTTTCTTCACCAGTACCACCGAAGCAGCGCTAGGGCTGTGAGACTGTTGGATAATGTCATCGGCCAACATTTCGCGCACTTGATGTTGTATCGTTTCACGTTCTTTTAACGAAACCCGATACGGTAACTGACGAACAGGATGGACATCGTCGTCGGTAATTATTCTGTGTTTTGCTATTGGCGTCTGGCGAACCCCGGCTGACGTAGAAAAGCAGTCGTGGAACTCACCGAGCAGAGCGAGGAGCTCGTCTCTATCATGAGCGGAGAGTTGCGGGGGAATGCTAACACCTAAAGGAGGCACCGAGGATTGGGGAGCAGGCAGACAAGGAGCCGCAGAGAGAGTCTCAGCATCGAAAGGGGCGCTGAGGCGCTCGATGAGGCCGATAACTGTGTCCTTGGTGAGGTGCTGCGGAACGCCGCTGAAATTGGTGAAGAGGACTTGGGCGCAGCCAGAGTGAAGCCGCGTGACAGCTCTAGCAACACCAAAACACCTGTCAAGAAGTACCTGCACACTGCCTTCAAGAACTTCACCAGAGACAGCAGGTGTGGACTGAACCAGCAGGAACACGCTCGAGTCAGGCGGCAAAGTGACTTGGTCCGCTAAAATGCGCGCCTCGGAGAACGTCGGCTCGGAGCTCGGCGGGTCAAGGGAAGGTCGACGAAGGGTCAGGCGGCAGTCGGCGAGGTCGATAACACCACTGATCTCGCTCAGAAAATCCACACCGAGAATATCTCTCGAGCAGCGCTGCAAGACGACGAATGTAACGGTGCACTTGAGACATTTAATCTCTACGCGAGAAGTGCAGCGGCCGACTGGGGTCACGAGGTGGCCTCCGGCGGTTCGGATTTGTGGGCCATCCCACTTCGTGAGTATACTGCGAAGGCGGCGGGACAGCACCCCACTCACAACGGAGTGGTCGGCGCCGGTGACGACGAGGGCTGTCGTGGCAGGGCAGTGGATAAGTACGTGGAGATTATTGCACACCGGGCGAGAAGAGGCGGTGAAAGCGCCGGCCGAATCGTCGTCGGTAGGTGAGGAGAAGCTGGACATCATACGTGGAGGCTCTTTTACAGATTCGTGGTCAGCAACGCCGCCTCCAGGCTCTCCGGATTTCGTTTTCCCGGCGAGGAGAAAGGCTTCCGCGGCGGTCGCGAAGAGAGAAATTGAGCCGGCGCGGCGGCGGCGTGCCAAACGCAAGGCGAGAAAGCCGCTCAGGTGGCGAAGAATGGCCCAGAAATTGCTCCGCTCCATGGGGCTGTTCGCCGTACCTGGCGCGGGGGGGGGGGGGGGAGGGGGGTATCTCGCCGGAATTCGCGAAGACCGAGCTCCCGGTAAGGGCAGCGGCGATAGATATGACCAGCCTCCCAGCAGTGGAAACATGGCGGACGGTCATTGTCAGTCCTCCCAGCGTCGGCTTTGCTTGGTCCACGCTGTTGTAAACGAGGGGTGTCGGCAGGCGCAGGAGATGGTGGTGACTGTGGAGCAGGGGACGGGCGGCCGACCATTGGCGGCGACAAGCGACGGACGACGGAGGCGTACGTTACGGTAGGCTGTGCAGGCGGAGGGGTGACGGAGCAGTGAGGATAAAGTGCACGTTGCACTTCTTCTCGGACGACCTCTGTGAGAGGGGACGAAGATGAACAATCGATGGGTGGCAGGTACTTTCGAAGTTCCTCCCTTACAACTTCGCGGACGACCTCGGGTAGGTGGATGGCATCGACAGGGTAAGCCGCCGGGTGGTCAGCGAAAAGGCTGGAAGTATTGGTAACTCCGGCAAGGCGACGGTGATGATCGGCTCTGGCTGCCAGGGCATGCTCGATGTTAGTCGCTTCGGCGATAAACTCGGCCACGGTTGAGGGAGGATCCCGAACTAGGCCGCCAAAAATGTCGGACTTGACGCCTCGCATAAGAAAGCGCACCTTCTTTTCCTCGGTGGCTCGGGGGTCAGCTCGGGCACTAAGCCGCAACACGTCTTCGACGAAACTAGTGACGGTTTCATCGGGGCCCTGGAACCTGGTTTGCAGGAGGTCTTCTGCACGTTGGCGGCGATGCTGATTTGCGAAAGTGTTTCGCAGCTGAGTCTTGCAGGCGTCCCACGATGTAAGGGTGTGCTCATGGTTCTCGTAAAAGTGACGGGCAGTGCCCTCAAGACAGAAATATAAGTCCCGCAGGCAAATTTCCGCAGTCCAGCCGTTGTGACGGGCCACGCGTTCATAGTGTTGAAGCCAATCGTCGCTGTCTTCATAGGCTTCGCCACAGAACGGGACAGCGGAACGAGGAGTGACGGGGAGGTAAACCACAGCAGGTGCGGGCGAAGAATCGGTCTGCTGGCGTTGGCTCACGGTGGATCGAGCTATGTGCAGCGCTGGCACGGACCTTGTGGTAATATGCGGCAAGACGCCGAATTCGGGGCTGAGTTTTTCCAATACACATCAAGGAGTACCTGCGCCCAAAATAAAAAAAAATGGCTTGGGCTGGCAAGCTCGCGGAAGTGTGAGCACAATTGGAAATTTTTCTGGACCCGAAACGACCGCATTTTTGCGCGCCGCACTGAGACGTCACCGGTTTTACAAATCCTTCGCGAAAGTGGCATCGGGAAGATCTGTGCTGATACATCGCCTAAAGTATATGTGCCTGATGCCGTGGATTGCAGTTTCCCGGGAGATAAAACGGATCTCGTTGGGGTTAACCTAGCAAAGTGCTAAATTGTTCCACCTAAATACCAGATTTGTTTCGTCAAACCAGGACGATATAAGTGTATTGCTAGAATCATGTGGCTTAAACTTTGATGTCATATTATTCAGCAAAACGGGGTACACAAACTGTTTTTTGATCAACATCACTGATTAAATCGCCCAGGCATACGAGGAGCGGGCATCAAAATACAGACAGTGTTCCCGGAAAGCCAGAAGGTAGAATAATTCTCAGTTATAAATGACAATTTCTAGGTCCTCTGCTTAAGCTCGGGCAGAAATTTGTTTGCGGTAGTATACCGTCCACCTAGTAGTAACCTATCGGCGTTTTTAAAATTCCTGGATTGTCTTCTGTCATATGCAAATCACAACAGATATGAGCTATCCTGTGGAGGTGATTGTAATGTGGACGTATCTAAAAATTCAACACCAGCAGCACAATTTCAATTCGTCCTTGAATGTATTAACTTTCGCAATGTGGTTGCATTGCCAACGCGTGTCACTGCATCTACATCTTTACTGCTGGACTTGTTCCTTACGAACGCGCTCTCAGAAGCCACACTATCAGGAGCATTTTGTGCGGACATAAGCGACGACATGCCCATAGCTTTGTTTACGAAGCACCGCAGCGTTCGTAGGCCCAAATAAGCAGATGTAATCGCATATCCTGATATCTCGCACGCCACATTAGAAAGTTTAGGCAGAAACTGCTCCGGATTGATTGGAGCGATATCTTTCAGCTCACAGATGCTTATAATCCTTATAACAAATTGTTGAGCACTTTTCGGAAACTTTACTGAAAATCTTTTCCGTTAAAGATACACCATCAAACAAAACGAGCACGCAGGCCATGAATCACAAAACACCTTCTTAAGCAATATAAACAGAAAAATGAGATTTATAACCCGCCGCGGCGGCTCAGTGGTTAGGTGCTCGACTACTGATCCGTAGTTCCCGGGTTCGAACCCGACCGCGGCGGCTGCGTTTTTATGGAGGAAAAACGCTAAGGCGCCCGTCTGCTATGCGATGTCAGTGCACGTTAAAGATCCCCAGGGGGTCGAAATTATTCCGGAGCCCTCGACTACGGCACCTCTTCTTCCTTTCGTCTTTCACTCCCTCCTTTATCCCTTCCCTTACGGCGCGGTTCAGGTGTCCAACGATATATGAGACGGATACTGCGCCATTTGCTTTCCCACAAAACTAATTATCAACGCTTTACCCAATCTAGAGACATGAGTAAATGGTTAGAATATAAGGCTTTTTGAAATAAAGTGAACAAAAAAGGAAAACAAGCAAAAATGACTGTTACTGTCGGGTATTTGATGAAACCTGTCTACAAAGAAGCGACATATTTTGGAAAAGGATAAACAGTGCGTTAAACAGGGAAAATGAGTGCAGCCGCATTGACAGCCTGACAATAAACGATACAGCTCTCAAAAATAAAGAGCTCGCATACCGCTTCAACAGATTTTTTACTGATATAGGTGCCGGCAGTAACAATCATCTCATTAAATTCAAATACATTATTTTTGTAGCCCACTTGTACCTCAGAAGTAAGAACGCTTATCAAGAGCTTCAAACAGCCGCAGTGAAAATTCGGATGGCATCGAAATCAGACCAGTTAAACATGTAGTGGATGTTATTGTAACTGTATTAATTCATATTTTCAACACTGCATTGTCAACACGCGTTTTCCCCCATAGCAGGAAGGTCGCCAATGTGACAGATATACACAAAGAAGGAAGGTGCCAACGATTGCCAACGCAACTTGCTGGCTTTTACTAACTTCGTCACACCGGGCCCAGTGGTTACTGCGTCGGCGCATGTGCGCATACTCCAGCTCTCCGACTGTGGCGCACTGATGCAGCGGGGCGTATAAAAGCTGAACTCCTGACCCTGGACGAAGCATTGCTGAGGACGATTCAGGCACGAACGCATCGGCCCGACGCTCATCCTACTTTTCGTATTACAGCTGGCCCGGCTGTCTGGATCACCGTCGCGGCTTCCCGGTTCGCCAACACGTGCCAACGATTGCCAACGCTACTTGCTGGCTTTTACTAACTTCGTCACACCGGGCCCAGTGGTTACTGCGTCGGCGCATGTGCGCATACTCCAGCTCTCCGACTGTGGCGCACTGATGCAGCGGGGCGTATAAAAGCTGAACTCCTGACCCTGGACGAAGCATTGCTGAGGACGATTCAGGCACGAACGCATCGGCCCGACGCTCATCCTACTTTTCGTATTACAGCTGGCCCGGCTGTCTGGATCACCGTCGCGGCTTCCCGGTTCGCCAACACGTGCCAACGATTGCCAACGCTACTTGCTGGCTTTTACTAACTTCGTCACACCGGGCCCAGTGGTTACTGCGTCGGCGCATGTGCGCATACTCCAGCTCTCCGACTGTGGCGCACTGATGCAGCGGGGCGTATAAAAGCTGAACTCCTGACCCTGGACGAAGCATTGCTGAGGACGATTCAGGCACGAACGCATCGGCCCGACGCTCATCCTACTTTTCGTATTACAGCTGGCCCGGCTGTCTGGATCACCGTCGCGGCTTCCCGGTTCGCCAACACGTGCCAACGATTGCCAACGCTACTTGCTGGCTTTTACTAACTTCGTCACACCGGGCCCAGTGGTTACTGCGTCGGCGCATGTGCGCATACTCCAGCTCTCCGACTGTGGCGCACTGATGCAGCGGGGCGTATAAAAGCTGAACTCCTGACCCTGGACGAAGCATTGCTGAGGACGATTCAGGCACGAACGCATCGGCCCGACGCTCATCCTACTTTTCGTATTACAGGTCTGTAATACTCTTTACTTGTACATACATTTTGTAGTTTGTGCCTGGGTCGTCCTAAAGCAATGAGTGATGATGAAGGGTCCGGTACCGCGTCTAACACGAAAGAAAAGAGAGAAAAGCTATTCGACAAGGCTCCAACTACTGTGAAAGAAGTTGGAAGTTTTCTTGTGAAGCTTAACAGCAAGTTGGAAGCCTTGGGAAGTAACCTGAACCATGAGCTTGGCACCCTGCGGGGATCAGTCGAATTTATGAATGAAAGTTTTGAAGAATTTAAGAAAGAACTGGCCGAGGCTCGTCGGGAGATAAGCGAGCTTAAGGAAGAGCAGAAGTATCTAAAGCATGAAAACAGTGAACTTTCGAAACAGCTGCAGCGTACTAGAGCAGAGCTAACTGAACTTCAGCAGTACAGTCGCAGAAATAACCTTGAGTTAAAAGGCATCCCTACTACTGACAGCGAGTCACTGACAGGCATTGTCTCCGCTCTTGCCACGAAGGTGGGAGCGGAAATAACGGTGAACGATATTGACCTCGTGCATCGAGTGCCAACAAAAGACAGGAACAAATCGAATATCATCGTTAAGTTCAGGTCAAGTGATGCCCGTGATAAACTGCTCGAATCGGCAAAAAAAACTCGCTTAATCACATCGGACCTTGGCATTTCTGGATCAACATCCGTGTTCGTAAACGAACATCTTTGCCCAGAGTATAAAGTGTTGCTTGCTAGGGCTATAGCGGCGAAGAAACTTCACAACTGGAAGTATGCATGGGTATCTCGTGGCCGGATCTTGGCGCGAAAAGCAGACAACTCGGACGTGATCCGAATTTCTACAGAGGCCGACCTCGGCCTTATAGTCTAGTTCATTCAAAATGCTGACTGTACGAACCACTCATAAATTTCTCACGTTAAATGAATCACGCACCATACTGCATTGCAATGTAAGGAGCATAGCTAGAAATTTTGACGGCCTTTGTACGTTTCTAGCAGAGCACAGCTTTCTTTACGATGTTATAGCCATTACAGAAACCTGGCTGATGCCCGGTGAAAGCTATAACATTCCCAATTATGTATTTCTGTCCCGTCCCCGCATTTCGAACAATCGAGGAGGAGGGGTAGGTTTGTACATTAAAAAGACCCTTGTACACTGCGACTATCCGTATCTTAACGCATCCGTCAGTAGCAGTTCGGAATTTCTATTTGTTGAACTTGAGGGTGTCATGGTTGGTGTTGTTTATAGAGCCCCCCACGCAGATCGTAGTAAGTTTGTGAATGATCTTGAATCTGTTTTTATACACGTAACCGATAAGAACAAAAAAGCAATCATCGTCGGCGATACTAATATTGATACTTTAGGTGCCAACCACAGCGAATACACTGACCTGTTATTTTCATATGGATTTACGAATCTTATCTCTACTCCGACCCGAATCGCAGGTTCCAGCTCGACATGCCTCGACCATGTGATATGCAATTTCGTGCCACCTAGTTATTTGGCTGGGGCATATGATACAGCAGTGGCAGATCACTTCGCGATTGCCTTCTTATACCGCGTAGACGATAGAGATAGCCGTAGAACTTCTGACAGCACATGCGAGCTTAGGAAGAAAATTGACTATCAAAAATGCGCACTCAGGCTCTCTGAAATGAGCTTTGCAGACCTCGCCGATATGAATGCCAATGAACACTGCTGCAGCCTTGTCGATAGAATCAAAGCTGTGATAAATGATTGTAGTTTTACGCAGAAAAAAACGTACTATACACATCCAGTGTGCCCTTGGATGACAGCAGCTGTGCTAAATATGATAAAAACGCGCGACCACTGGCACACCAAAATGAAACAAAACAGAGGGAACGCATATTATAGTGCTCAGTATAAGATTCATAGAAATAAAGCTGTTGCTACCATGCGTGTACAGAAGAAGCTATATTTTAGTAACCAAATAAACGCATGCGCCGGCAATTCTAAGAAACTCTGGGCTACAGTGAACTCGATAATTCAGCCTACTCCATCAAACCGAATACTTCCTGACCTGGCCCTTTCCCCAGATAAACACCTGCTATCAGATCAGTTTAACGATCATTTCTGCTCAGTGGGTGCTGATTTACGTTTAAGTATGGGTCTCACAGACGAACCTTCTCTGCCTGAGTATCTTGAAAAGACCTTCGGTTTTATAGAAATAAGCAGTGATGAAGTAATGAGTGCCCTTAATTCAATGGATGCTACTAAGGCCACGGGTCTCGATGGTATTCCGGTTTCCATAATTAAAAACAACAGTGGCGTCCTAGCTGCCACCTTAGCATCTTTATTTAATAAAGCGTTTCTGTCCGGCATCTATCCTGATATTTTGAAGCTCGCCAAGGTAGTCCCTATCTACAAAAGTGGGAATCCTAATGAACTCGGAAACTATAGGCCGATCTCAATCCTTAGCTGTATCAACACTCTGTTTGAAAAACTATTGGCTAAAAGAATTACGCAATTCCTGACTAAAAATGCAATTCTGTCAACGTCCCAACATGGTTTTCAGAAATTTAGATCGACCACCACGGCTGTGCTTTCTATAACTGACTCAATCAATGAAGCACTCAATAATAACAATATTTCTGTTGGTGTATTCCTGGATATTAAGAAGGCATTCGACACTGTGGATCTCGATATTTTATGCAAGAAACTAGAACGATATGGGTTCAGAGGTGTATCACTCGATTTCTTTAGAAGCTATTTAACTGGTCGACGGCAGTGTGTTATTATTGACGAGCACGCGTCAAGTTCGCGTTCTATTTCAGTAGGTGTTCCGCAGGGCTCAGTACTGGGGCCTATACTTTTTACACTTTATATAAACAACTTACCCGATTGCCTGATAAATACCCGTGCCATTATGTACGCCGACGACACCTCATTGTTGGTGACCGCTAATTCCGTTGAAACAGCCAAGCATACTTTAAACTTACTTTAAAGCATACTTTAAATTGTTTTTAACAAATAGACTCACTTTTAACATAGGCAAGACTAAATATATTATATTTGCATCCCCTTATAAAAAATACCAGAATACCTGCTCCGCAATAACGATAGGAGATAAAGAAATTGAAGAAGTTAAGACTATTCAGTACTTGGGTGTAACCTTAGACGCTGCATTAAACTGGAAACAGCATATCGAAAAATTGCGTAGCAAACTATCTTATGCATGTTTCGTTCTGGCCAAAGCTCGGCGACATTTCGAAATACACACACTAAAAACAATATACTTTAGCTTCTTTCAGTCCCAATTAACTTACTGTATAGAATCATGGGGGTTCACTTACATCACTTACATTGAACCTGTTTTACGCCTGCAGAAGCGGGCACTGAGAATAATGACTTGCACAACCCAATATACGCCTTCTCGCCCTTTGTTTTTTAGACTCCAAATAATGCCGGCATTGCAGCTTCGAGATTTTTGCGTTGCACTACTCGTACTAAGAGTCCTCTCCGGCACCTCCCCCTTTCCTTTGAACACATTCCATAGAGCCCCAACTAACAGCCGTTCAGCAGCACAGGGAAGATTTATGGTTCCTACATCTCGCAATGACTATGGCCAGCGCCGCTTCGAGTGTCAAGGGGTAAAAACTTGGAATAAAATCCCCTGTGCAGTCTTTGCAACGTCCAATCCTTATATTTCACTAAAGACCTTTTTTCTGTCACAAATAATTACCTGATTTACAATGCAAATCGCTTAGTGATTGTCTCTTATTATTCTCTGTAGTGTCTATGTTGGGTTTGCCATTCATGTCATTGAATAATCACTTCTAAGGCAACTGCGTTTATTTTGTATAAAAAATGCTGTTCCTGTCTTCATATGTTTTTCTGTCATGAGCCCTCTTGTATTTCTGTAATTTGAACCATCTTGCTTGTACGCTTTACATTTTTCCACCATTCTTATGTGTATTATTTTGGCATGCAGTAGAAATCATTTGTCCTCACTAATCTCTTTGCTTTTATTGCATGGATCCATAACTAGCCTTTGGCTAAGGATCCAGACAGTGATGTTATGTACTGTTGTGACATTCCGTGTGTGCTACGAGGATCCACGTTCGACGGCGCGGCGTAGACGGAGACCCGTGACAGCGGCATCATCAATTACCCAGCCATGCTCTTTGAGTGACGACCAGAACAACCGGACCCGCCGCCGCCGCCGCGGTGAAACAGGCTTTATCCTTTCCAATTTCCGGGCACATTCCAGGACAAGGGAGCTGTCAGCGGGCCAGAGCGCGCCGTACCACAGCCGACGCTATGCGCTACCGCGAAGACGACATTCTTTCCCTCCCCCCCCCCTTTGTCGTGGGCTATCGCCGGGAAGGCACCCACAGCTTCCCAGAAGGGCCGCGACGGACACCTGTCATGGCGGACAGGCAGTACTCGCCAAGAATGTGGAAAGACAGGCGCTAGTGAATTAGCTCCGAAGAGAGAGCCTGTGTATACTCTCACTTGAGAGAGAGTGGTGGCGTTTTTGTTGTTTATTTAGTTTGTATTGTTAACAGAATCTGGGTTCGAGGCTAAGCCCAACCCAAGGGGTGGTCCCCATCTCGCATGTTATTTTGGATTGGAGAATTGATGCTTTGGGCGGGCCACTGGAAATGACCGCCCTTAGTCCTTTGTTAATCAAGTGCTTAAAAGCACATGTAAACGGATGCAGTCCAGTCTGAGCTGGGGCTCCATGCTTAGCATGTAATGTGATGCTACTTAGGCACTAACCTGCCCGGTCGATGAGTAAAGTAGTGCAAAGTTTGTTCTTTTGTAAATTCAGTTCTGCTTTTTCCAGTTTAACTCTGTGTATATGTATGTTGTAAAATTATGCTCTGCTGTCATCATCTACAAGCTCGCCTCCTGTTCATCTTCCAAGCCGAACGACACTAGAGGAAGGGTTTGTGAACCATCCTCGAAGAAACGGACGACTATTGAAATTCTACTGCATACACGCTCAGGACGACATCGTTCGCGAAGAGGGCCTTCAGCGCCGAAGCCCGACGGCGTGCAGCTTCTGCCAGCAACCGCTCGAGCCCAACTCCGGAGCCACTCCATCGCCCCCATGAAGTCGTCGGCACGTAAGCTCGGACGCCCCAGCCTCTGATGTATAACCTTAATCATGTGTAATTATTGAATATACCTGTTTGTTTAAACTGAGCCATACGGTGTCTCTTTGCCTCTCCGTCCCGTGTGGACCTGCGCATTATGGGGGTCATCACACTGGTGTCAGAAGTGGGGTCTCAAAAGCAAATGTCCTCTGAATGCTGTGACATTCATGACTTCAAAATTGTAATCAAAAGGGAATCACGGGACTGATTGTGGGACTTTTACCCCCATTTGAGAGGCTTGAGGCACTGGAGGGCTTGAAAAAAAAATGACTGTATCTGAGGGAGCTCCCACTCCACAGCCGTCGCTCGGAGCAAGCATGCTGGCATTAGGAAGCGTCATTCCGACGTTTACGGGAGATAAGACAGGGGTTCCAATCTGCGATTTCTTTTCCATGCTAGAAGAGATTGGGAAAATGGGGGGATGGTCCGATGCTCAAATGCTGGGAATGGCGAGGTGTAAGATGGCAGGAGCTGCTCATGATTTTGCCTGGCGAGACGAAAAAGTAAAATCCACAAAATCATTTGCGGAATTTAAGAAGCTCGCGTTTGAGCATTTCGACACTGAACCACGTCACGTGCGGGTACAGAGGTTCCGTGACGCCGGAGAGATGGTAGGGGAGGACGTGCGAACATTTGCGTCGCGGCTTCAGCGCCTAGCACGCGATACGTTAAGCAGGGAGGAGGAAGGAGACCAGCTAAGGAAGAAATACGCGGAGGATATACTTAAAGAGGAAATGACCGCTTTGTTCGTGGCTGGTCTGCAAGACCCCGTGCGCCGGTTCGTGCTCTCGCGCAAGCCGAGCAATTTCGACCAAGCCGTGGAGGCCGCATTGGATGAGGAACGAAATGAGGCGTTAACGACAGCCGCAGCGAGAGTACGCGTCATAGAGAGAGCGGTGCTCAACCCTGAGGTTGCTCTCTTGACAGAGCGGTTAGATCGCTTAGAACAGCTGCTATCTCAGCAGGTAGAATGCCAGGTTGAAGCGCGCGCTCAACAGCGCCCATTCGCTGGAAACCGGAGACCGCCACAAAGCTACAGGCGCGGTATGCGAGATTTTGAAGAAATCGTATGCTTCGCTTGCCAGGGTCGCGGACACATCGCCAGGTTCTGCCAAAACGTGCGCCGTGGGGAGCCACAAAGAGAAGCAGGCGAGACACGCCCTAAGCAAGCCTACAGCGGGGCTCCAGATACCGAGTCAAAAAACTAGTTAGTCCTCCCCAGCCTGAGGAGCGTGGGGAGGGAGCAGTAGATGATGAGGTGGTGGTAGTTTGTGTGGCCGACGAGGCATGCCCTGTTGTGCGTTGCAAGTTAAATGGTTGTTGTATGGAATTGTTGATAGATACGGGGTCAAAGGTGACATTGCTTAAGGAGAGCAGTTTTAACACGCTTCGAAGGAAGGGGGACCGCGAGGTGTTGGAAGCGTCTGGTGGTATGGCAACCAAATTTGTAGGCATAACGGGGGATCCTCTTGGCATAAGTGGACTCTACCGGTTACACTTCTCTCTCGGCGGAATTGCATTGGAGCACCCCTGCTACGTATGCCCGGACACGGTGTCTCTGCCAAACGGAGTGTCAGGTATATTAGGGCAGGATTTTTTGAGAAAAGGGAAGGTAGTAGTCTCATTCTCTGAGGAAGAGGTTAATGCGGGCGGCTCAAAAGTTCCGTTTTTGAACAGGAGAGGGGCTGAGATTCGCATTACCGATATTGACACCCGTCAAACAGTGGGATCATTGGAGAAGGTATATTCGCGGGTTGCCGTCCGGCTGGTCGAGGAGGCGGTCGTCCTTCCTTGGTCGGAGCACATTTTGTACGCGTTTGTGCCTTCAGATGTAGAGAGCGGCGCCGTGGGAGTGCTTGAGCCGGTCGACTCTCTCAGCAATGGCCTGAAGGCAGCCGCGTGCCTCGTGACAGTTAATGACGCCCACAGAGTGCCCCTACGGGTGGTTAACTGTAGCCAGCAGCCACTGAGCCTTCCCAAGAACAAAACATTGGCTTTCTTCACCTCTGCGATAGAGCAACGTGAGCCCACCGATACGGTACTCGCAACTGTAGAGCATGCTAGTCCTTCGGCTGCTCCAAAGGTGTCGTTCGATCTTTCTCACGTAAAATCCAGGGAGAGGGAGGCTCTGGCTGGTTTGCTGAACGACTACTCGGAGGTATTCGCCGCGTCCAACCTGGATTTGGGCTGCTGTGGCGTTATAAAGCACAGGATAGAAACCGGCACTTCATCGCCCGTTTACCAGCGTGCGTACAGGATTCCTTACTCCCAACGTGAGGAGATGGAGCGGCAGGTGCAGGACCTGATTGATCGCGGCATTGTCGAACACTCAAAGTCACCCTGGGGAGCACCAGCACTATTGGTGGAAAAGCCAGATGGCTCGTATCGATTGGTAGTGGACTACCGCAAACTAAATGCCGTAACTCGCATCGATCCATACCCCATCCCCAATATACAGGAGACGCTTTCTCAGCTGGGCTCTGCCAGGTACTTCACGGTAGTGGACATGGCGGCGGGATTCTGGCAGATAGCAATGGATCCGGCAGATGCCGAGAAAACGGCATTCAACACGCCCTCAGGGCACTATGAATGGAAAAGAATGCCGATGGGTCTGGCCAACAGCCCTGCTGTCTGGCAGAGAACCGCTGATGTTATCCTGGCAGGTCTTCTGGGGAGGCTGTGCTTCGTGTATATGGATGACATTATCATATACAGTGACAGTTTTGATAACCATTTGCGCGATATTGAGCAGGTTTTGGTGCGACTAAGAGCAGCGGGTCTCAAGCTGAAGCCCTCTAAGTGCCAATTCCTCAAAAACGAGGTGAAATACCTCGGGCACGTTGTTTCAGCTGACGGCGTGCGACCGGACCCTGAGAAACTAAGGTGTGTCTCGGATTTTCCATCCCCGACTAGCGTCCGCCAGGTCCGGCAGTTTCTCGGCCTGATCGGTTACTACCGAAGGCACATAGAGGAGTTCGCCAAGCTCGCTAAGCCGCTCACCGCCTTAACAGCCAAAAATGTCGCCTTTCGCTGGGACGAAAACGCGGAGAATGCTTTTGGGGCCCTGAAAAGGAAGCTAATGAGTGCACCGCTGTTGCGCCACCCGGATTTTAGTTTGCCCTTCGTTATGGCCACAGATGCGTCAAAGTTCGCAGTTGGTGCCGTGCTATCTCAGGTTATCGAGGGCAAAGAACATCCCGTTGCTTTTGCTAGCCGACAGCTGAGCCCCACAGAGCAAAAGTACGGAGCTACGGAAAGGGAGTGCCTCGCCGTTGTCTGGGCAGTAAAGCACTTCAGATGCTACCTTTACGGCCGCAAATTCAAGCTAGTCACAGACTGCCATCCTCTGAAATGGGTGATGAGTGTCAGGGACCCTAGCTCGCGACTCGCTAGATGGAATCTACACCTGCAGGAATACTGCTTTGAAGTTGAGCACAAGTCAGGAAAGACACATCTGAATGCTGATGCACTCAGCCGCACAGCTGCCGTGGCAGCTATAGATGAGTTTGTCCCCGTAGTCGACCCCGCCGAATTACGCACAGAGCAGTGCAAAGATCCTGACCTGAAGCGAATAATCGAAAGCTTAGAGGGCGCACCGTCTCACCCCGAACAGCTAGGTTATTTCATTGGCAAAGACGGCACCCTGTGTCGGCGCACGAGGCCAACCAGGAAAGGGAGACCAGAGAAAACCGCTTGGGAGAGAGTCGTCATACCTCGGTCGTGGACAGAAAGGGTTCTTCGCGCGTTTCACGATGCGCCATGCGCCGGTCATTTTGGCGTAGCGAAGACACGCAGGCGTGTGGAGCGTTTGTACTTTTGGAGTGGCATGCGACAGGATGTTAGAGACTACTGTGCGAAGTGTCATTCCTGTCTCGAAAGAAAAACACCCAAGGGACGAAGACCAGCTCCAATTCAGCCGTTCCCTGAGGTTTCGGCTCCCTTCGAGCGGACAGGTATGGACATAATGGGCCCATTGCCCACGACCACTTCCGGAAACAAGTACATTTTAGTATTTGTCGACCACCTTTCAAAATACGCGGAAGCGGTAGCACTCCCAGATCAGAAGGCAGACACGGTTGCAAGAGCATTTGTCGAACAGATCGTGCTCCGACATGGACCCCCGAGGCAACTCTTGACAGATCGGGGAACGAACTTCGTGTCGCAGCTAATGAGGAGAGTTTGCGAGCTGCTTAAGATCGCTAAGAAGCAGACAACACCGTACCATCCGGCTTGCAACGGCGCGGTGGAGCGACTGAACCAAACCGTGGCCGGGTTCCTGTCGCATTTTGTTTCGCGCGACCAGCGGGACTGGGACTTGTGGCTCCCGTATGCAATGTTTGCCTACAATTCCGCAGCACACGAGAGCACGGGCGAATCGCCATTCTTTCTTCTCTACGGCTGAGACCCGGACCAGCCTAGTGAAGTGCCAGAGGGCCCCCGTCGTGTCCCATACGCTTCACTGGACGACTATAAGGTTGAGCTAGAATCGCGCTTGCAAGTGGCGAGGGACATCGCAAAGGAGTCCTTAAAGAAAGCGGCGAAGCGCAGGAAGGAGGTGCACGATCGCAGTGCTAGAGACGCGCCGTTTGATGTGGGGGACAGCGTGTACATTGAAAACTGCCAAAGGCAGATTGGGCTAGCTCGTAAGTTCCAGACGAAGTGGAGAGGACCGTGCGAGGTTGTCGAGAAGCTTTCTCCGGTAAACTTCAGAGTCCGAGACGTGAACCGGCGTTTGATAAGGATACACGCAAATCGCCTCAAGTCGGCACCGGTTCAGTATTCACGAAATGAGGAAAGGGAAAGCGCGGATTTTGATGGGGACAGAAGTGAAGCGGAGCGCGCAGATAGTTCGCAAGAAACGCCCTCTCCTGCATTTGTTCGGCAGGCGCCCGAGGTGACGGCCGGAATGCCACCGGATTTACTTCATGCATTGCTAGAAGAAGAAGCGCGCGAGGTTGCCGCGCAGATAACGCCAGGAGAGGCTCCTGCCACGAGCCCTCGCGAGTCCCAAAGCAGACAAAGGGGCACAGACTTACTTAGTATGACTCATGAAGGCCGATATCCGCTGCGAAATCGGAAAGCTAAGTCGGACTAATGGCGTAAACAGAGCGGAGTTGTGAACTGGTTAGAATTGTGTAATGCCGCAGCTCATAACATTGCTATGTGCTTATGTGTTAAGTTATCGGAGTTGGTAGTTAAACCTTTCTGTCATTAAGTAACACCTTCACAGGAGAGCATGCGGAGCGCATGCAGAACCTGCCCTACTTCCTTTCGTTATCTATATTTTTGTCTGTGCCGTGATCGTGCTAGAAGTGGGAGCTCCTTTGTAACTGTGGTAAATTTATTTCGTCCAGTTTGGACTAGAAAGGAGAGGCTTGGGTGCTGAGTTTCATGTTTATCTGTAAAAGAAGATCAGTGCTGCCCCTGGAGACGCCAGTATTGACAGCGGAGGCATATGGTGTTGTGCAGTGGTGTTGAGTGCAGCGAAAAGTGTTTTGTCGGACGCACTGTGCGAGGCGATTCAGAAAGACAAGGGGAGCTGCGTGGACTCAAATATTCGGAGAACATTCTTCTGGAGGGTGAGCGAGTGTGACATTCCGTGTGTGCTACGAGGATCCACGTTCGACGGCGCGGCGTAGACGGAGACCCGTGACAGCGGCATCATCAATTACCCAGCCATGCTCTTTGAGTGACGACCAGAACAACCGGACCCGCCGCCGCCCCGGGGAAACAGGCTTTATCCTCCCCAATTTCCGGGCACATTCCAGGACAAGGGAGCTGTCAGCGGGCCAGAGCGCGCCGTACCACAGCCGACGCTATGCGCTACCGCGAAGACAACATTCTTTCCCTCCCCCCCCTTTGTCGTGGGCTATCGCCGGGAAGGCACCCACAGATTCCCAGAAGGGCCGTGACGGACACCTGTCATGGCGGACAGGCAGTACTCGCCAAGAATGTGGAAAGACAGGCGCTAGTGAATTAGCTCCGAAGAGAGAGCCTGTGTATACTCTCACTTGAGAGAGAGTGGTGGCGTTTTTGTTGTTTATTTAGTTTGTATTGTTAACAGTACTCTGGGTTCGAGGCTAAGCCCGACCCAAGGGGTGGTCCCCATCTCGCATGTTATTTTGGATTGGAGAATTGATGCTTTGGGCGGGCCACTGGAAATGACCGCCCTTAGTCCTTTGTTAATCAAGTGCTTAAAAGCACATGTAAACGGATGCAGTCCAGTCTGAGCTGGGGCTCCATGCTTAGCATGTAATGTGATGCTACTTAGGCACTAACCTGCCCGGTCGATGAGTAAAGTAGTGCAAAGTTTGTTCTTTCGTAAATTCAGTTCTGCTTTTTCCAGTTTAACTCTCTGTATATGTATGTTGTAAAATTATGCTCTGCTGCCATCATCTACAAGCTCGCCTCCTGTTCATCTTCCAAGGCGAACGACACTAGAGGAAGGGTTTGTGAACCATCCTCGAAGAAACGGACGACTATTGAAATTCTACTGCATACACGCTGAGGACGACATCGTTCGCCAAGAGGGCCTTCAGTGCCGAAGCCCGACGGCGTGCAGCTTCTGCCAGCAACCGCTCGAGCCCAACTCCGGAGCCACTCCATCGCCCCCATGAAGTCGTCGGCACGTAAGCTCGGACGCCCCAGCCTCTGATGTATAATCTTAATCATGTGTAATTATTGAATATACCTGTTTGTTTAAACTGAGCCATACGGTGTCTCATTGCCTCTCCGTCCCGTGTGGACCTGCGCATTATGGGGGTCATCACACTGTACTGAAGAAATGATAATAAAAAGAATTGAATTGAAATTGAATATGACGTATTATCGTCCAGTCTCTATACTGCCAATTTTTCTGAAAGCCTTGAAAAGGTAATTAAGGCCCGAGTGGATAGTTTCTCTCACAGATATAATTCAATAACAGATAGCATGCTTCCAGACAAAATCGCTCTATATAAACCGCCTCACTAATTCGAAAAGACATCATAATAGATAACTTTGAAAAAAAATAAATGACGCTTGGTATTTATTTACCTAGAATTCAGGAAAGCATTTGATCGCGTTGACCATGACTTATTGCTCACAAAATTAGAAAGATACAGTATCCGAGGACTTCCGCTCCAGCTCCTAAATTTTACCTTCACTCATGAACACAATATGTAGATATTAACGAAGATGAATCAAGCCCTCGCAAAATAAAAACTTGCGTTCCGTGAGGCCAAATCCTAGGCCCCAACCTGCGTGTGCACTATGTAAATAATATTGTTCGAACAATCCCAAGATGTCAATTTTTAATCTACGCCGATGACTGTACTGTGCATGTTGCAAGCCAAGAATTATCATGTAAGCTTCGCGAAGCAAGTTTTGTTTGCAATACGCTTCAAGAATGGTCCCAAAGAAACAACCTGCTAATCAACGAGGCAAAATCAAAATTAGGTCTTTTCAGAGCTTGTTCGAAGGACGTGCGTCAAGATGAAAAATGCTATCAGATTAGGACCATTCAGTATATCTTGCAATAAAAGTGTAAAAACACTTGGGGTGACCTTCTAAGATGGCGTGACTAGGAACGAACATGTCAAGATTCTTTGCGCGAAAGTACAGAAAGCTGTTGATATTTTAAATCGGTGACGTCACTCGTTTCCAACTGGCGTAAAAAGTTCTTTACATTTCGTTAATTCATTCACAGCTTAATTATTGCTCACTGATTTAAGGGAACACGACATTGAAGAATATACATAGCTTAGTTTTATTGCAGAAGAAAGCACTACGAGCAAGAGAGAATGTTTCTTACTTGGAACACAACCAACCACTCTTCCTTGAAAACAATATATTAAAAGCTACTGATCCATATAGCTACAAGCTAATTAGACACTACAAGTGAGCAATCAAGGGAAAACATGAGACATTCCTAACACACGCAAACTTGGAGCACACACAGCATCTACCCCTATCGTCATGAGGCACCGTGGAACATTCCTTTTTCACGTACATACTATGGCCAACAAAGATTTGCACATACGTTGCCAAGCATTCTTAACCGCTTCCACTCGGAAGGTGCGGATGCGCAAAGGCTTGAAAACGACCGCATTTTACAGATATTCTTTGTCATAGTGTCACAGATCTCCCCGGAGAACACTCGGACAGAAAGAATGGACTACGCGACAGGTGTACCCACACATACGCACATTTAATACACCCTAGGTAACACACACTCTAGCACAGAAAACCACCTGAAACAAAACACAGAGACAATAAATACACCGACCCGGGAACACTGCTACGAGCGTCTACTACAAGCGCTCTACTGTTAGCGGTCGGCGTGCGTGCTCACGGTTGGTTCGGTGCGGCTGCGGCGTTGTATGGGTCCAGTAGCCGGCGCCGAGATGGCGTTCGACGTGCTGCGGCTGGCTTCGCTGGTGGCGTCGCTGGCTGCGTCGTACAATCTCCCGGTCCAAGCACCCATGGAGGTGATACCGGCGTTGTTGGCGTGGGGCGCACCACCCGGATGGGTGGCAACAGCGCTGGAGACAACCCTGGCCGTAGGAGGTAGTAGCGTCCTCCGTTGACTCCCCGGAACGGGCTCAAGAACGGCAGAAAGTCCACAATGCGAAGCCGTAGAACGCGATCTCACCGGAGCAGTAGCCGGCCTCGCTCTCTTCCAGCAGAAGCGTCCCTCACCCGCCGGAGCCTCTGCTTTTCTGCTCTCTCGCTTCTCTGTTCTTCCTCCCCCCGTGCCTCGCTCTCCGTCGCCCTTTTATAGCTTTGGCGTTAGTTCACGTAAGCCTTGTCGCCTTCTTCTTCTCCTTCTCTTCTCCACCAATCATCTCTCTCTACCTCACCGAATGCTTCTTCTTCATCTTCTTTAGTCTTCGGTTAATCCACGCCATCCTTATCGCCAACCTCTGTCTTCACACCTCTTTCCTTGATAAGTTTTTTAGACTCCTTATTACATGTGACAAGGGCCCCCTCTCTCAAGAGTTTTTCTATGAAAAACTGCTCACCTCATCCTCATCTTCAGGCTGTCAAGCCAGACGACTATCTTCTGCTGCGATTCTGGACCCCGCACAAAACACACCGCACATGTCCAGCACACACCAAAAGCACACCACTAACACAGCACACCAAATTACACTTACGCAACATTAACACACCACTACCGTTGTCCGTGCGGCATCCCTAATACACATGTTAGTGTCCACAACACACTTCCTTAAATAATCACATAACAACAACTACAACAACAACAGCAAGGTACATCCCAGAAATACCTAGAGCTGTTTAATTGGCTCCATCTGTATACAGGTCTGGTTTGCAACATTTATAATCTCCGTTTTGCCCCGCACATCTGAAAACACCTCCCCCATGATTTTGAGTAGAGCTGTGATTGTCTGTATTCATTCAAATTGGGGTTCTATTAGTACCTTACCCCATCCTACCCTATTTTTTCCACTGCTCGTGGGCACCCCCGCAACATCATCTGTCTCCTTGGGCACTACCGAGCATGCTACCTTGGGGGCGTGCTGCCGTACGGGACCTATTTCGTCATAATTCTTCAACATGTTTACATGGAAATCGTTTGTCTCATCTATCAATAACTCATAATCCGTGTCACACGGTAAGGGCCCTTCCACTGACTGCATCAGTAACTTATTATGATCCGCGGGCAGCAGGATGAGTACCTTGTCCCCCGGATTCAGATTCCTGTGCGTGGCTTTCTTGTCATAGTAGCCCTTATAGTGTTCGCGCGCCCTTTCCAGGCCTTGATGTGCACGCATGCACGTTTCCTCCAACTTGTCCCGCAACTCAAGAACGCATGTGTATGTTGTCTTGAGATCTGGTGCAACCTCCATATTAGCTCACAGCTCCTTGAGTATTGTAAGTGGACCTCTAACGGTTCTCCCATACAACATCTCGAAAACTGTGAAACCAAGACTCCTTTGCGGTACTTCGCCGTAAGCGAACAAAAGAGCGGAAGATATTTATCCCAATCAGTAGGTCTCTCCTGGCATATTTTCTTGATAATATTTTTGAGAGTGCCGTTCAACCACTCTACAAGCCCATTACACATGGAATGGTAAGGCGTTGTCAGTAACTGCCTTACTGACAACAGGTGGTTAACCTCCTTCATTGGTTCCGATATGAAGTTCGAGCCCCGGTCACTCAAAACTTCCCTCGGAATTCCACAACGCAACATCTCCACAAGACCCTCCGCCCCTTGGATAATGTCAAAAGCCTTCAATGGAATAGCGTCAGAATAACGAGTGGCCACGTCAACCAGAGTAAGCGCATATCTATTGCTCTGGCGGAAACTGGAGAGATAGGCCCCACAATGTCAATAGCCACTCTTTGGAACGGTAGGTCGATGGCTGGCGTATTGCCGAGAGGTACCGGACCAACTCTTCTCTTCGGAACTGTGCGCTGGCACACGTCACCTGAGCGAACAAAGCGTTTAACGTCCCTCTGGACACCTGGCCAGAAGAACTCCTTGCTGATCCTAGACACCGTTGTTTGAACACCCTGGTGTCCGGCCATAATTGCGTCATGTCCTAAGCGTAGCACTGTCTTTCGCATCTCTGTAGTTAACACCACCTGCTGGGCCCGCCTTATTGAGCTAAATATGAATTCCCAGTGCAGATGACCATTTACAAATTTATATTCGAATGACGTACGACTCTTCTTTCGTTTCGCTTTTTCCCCACCTCTTTCGAAGCAGGCTTTCAAGATCGGGTCTTCTCGTTGCCTAATTGCAATTTCGCCCGGTGTTACGCTGAGACACATCGTAACAGGAGTAGAAAGTGGACGCTGTATTGCTCGTGCTGTCGCTTGAGCTTTTGTCTCCACTGCCGACGAGAAACTGACTGCACCCGTCTGAGCTGTCGCGAGCCTTTCCCCCTTTGGGTGTTCTTCAACGTCGAGCATACTCCACTCGGGATCGGGGTCCTCAACATTTTTGCACCCGTAATGTTTCCCAAGATGAGTTCGTAGATTGGTTGCTCTACGCATTTCGCCACTACCTGTCGATTATAATATTGTGTGGACACTACAATCCTGGCTTCGGAAAGATACCTTACTGTGCTCTCTACAAAAGTGACGGCCGATGCTTCCCCTGTAAGCTCCTCGTCCTTCACCAGGCTTCTGCGAACCAAAACTGAGTTGGCTCCGCTGTCTCTAAGAACCAATATAGGACGGTCTCCTAATTGCCCAACCACCACCGGCATTTCTGCTTTAGAATCGGGCGTACCACTAACCGCCTCATTTCCCAGCGGCGTTTGCTCTCCTTTTAGCTGTGGAAATTCAGGAGGTGTGACAAGATCTGCACGAGAGTCGACAACGCATGCAGCTTGATCCTGCGTTTTGTATCGGCACTCATCCAGAGTATGACCCCTCCTCTTACAACCTTGACACACAACCTGTGTCTTTTGGGCAACGCTACTAGTCCGACAGTCAACTCCGACAGTCCGACAAAACAAACCAATTGTCTTGACTTGCAGGTTTTTTAAAGGGCGCTCCTAAGGCCAAAAGACACTGTCGGAATCAAGAATTGTCTCGTGGTTTGGGCAACAGCAAGTCACTTGGCACTGATCAGCTGAAATTTTACCCTTGAAGCACGCAGCTGATGTTGGCGTGTTCAGTGTTAAAAATACATTTCATTTTTCACTGAAAGGACAATTCTTTACGGCAGTGCTCAGCAACTTTTGGCGCGTGCCGAAAGTTCTCACTCAGTGCAGTGTATTTTTTTGTCGAAGGGGCTAATATCAATTTATTTTTTTCCACATATCACTCAGCATGATTGATAGCTTCACCCGTTGGTCGGATGCTGTGCGCATTTGGGCAGAAGTGCGCAAATTGTTGCGCAGGTCCTCGTATCACCATGGCTTTGCGGTTCGGCTACCCTGGCACAGTAACAAAGGAAGGCGGCATGCAATTTAAAAGTGCCCTCTTCACCATCCCCTCTGCCTTAGCACCAAGCCCGCCTTGACAGATAGCACTGGGTCGACCTTTTTCTTAAACAGCTTCTCGGTCTGAAGGCCATCCAGCGTAGAGACCTTCACTTTTCCCAGACCGTACTCGTCTTGGGCCCAGCCCTACGGCTTCCTGGGCACTTGTTTCTTACGTCCACGTCACCCCAGCTAAAGCAAAACCTTCTCACCGGTTGTCGTTCGACTTTTTGTCTTCGACGCAAGTTTCTCTAAGGCGAAGCGCTGTAACGGCACCTCTTGCACCCGCCTCTAACGGGCCATATTGTGTACTCAACAAGAGGACCAGGTCTGCGACCATATTCCTTAATTTAATTAGAGAAAAGGCTGTCATGCTGGGCCACCTCAAAATGCCGAACCTCGAGGTGCCTCCTAAGAAGCTCCCCACGGATGTAACTGGCTATCAAGATAGCCCCGTGTTTGCCGCTTTTGTCGTGCGTATTTCGCCGTTCTCCCTCTCCGGAGGGCTTTGCAGCGGTATTTACGCCGTACCGAAGAGGCGCCGAGACCAGCGCTCAAAGCTGGCACCTTGCTGCCGTCTGTGAAGAGGACAATGAAGATGAACAGCGCGTTGGGGCTGTCTGCGCAAGAATTGGCGTCCGCAGTGGCTTCGAATTATACCTGTTGTTAGACGCACAGAGTGTGTCCGGGTGTTCGAGTGTGTGTGCGCGTGAAGACTTCAGGTCTTCTGTTCAGAAGATCTCCGAAGGTCGACCGACGCGGACTCCCTTCTTCCTTCTTCGGTGAGGCCGCTCCACGTGTTGGGGTTTTGCCCTGGCGTTTTTTATTTCTGTACCGATTGTTAGGGGCAATGCCACCTTAGGCCTAGTGCAATGTCTTTAGGTTCCCCGGGTGGGGGTCCGGCTCCCTGGTTCGCCAGCCAGCCGGCCCAAAGTGTGCCCTTAGATTCTTTCGGTCGAAATGGCGTCAGTGACACCGCAGTGGCGCTTGTACCTTTTGGAGACGGCGTCCTGAAATTGAAAAATTCTAAAATGATCCAGGAGCAGCTGAAGGCTGTTACCAGCCGCCAGCTGGAAATTTCTGAAGTGCGCACTTTCGGCAGTAGGGGCATTCTGTGGCGATCCTCGGATGTGAAGTGCCTGTTGGAGTTGCTGCGCTGCACATCCTTCGGATCATTTCAAGTAAAGCCGTCTGCTCCGGAGCAACTCGCATGTTCAAAAAGGATCATCCGCGGCGTGGACCCAACGGTCTCTCCTCAGGAACTACTTGACGACTTTCAGGACGCAGGTGTGTGTGTGTTATCAGTGTACCGCTGCACCACAGATGCTAATGGCTCACGTGTGCCGACAGAGTTTGTGATTGCAACATTAGCAGGATCTTCATGCCACTCTGAGGTAAAGGTTTGGCCCATAGTTTATCGAGTTGACTCGCTACATCGTAGTCCGTTGCAATGCAGGAATTGCTGGCGCTTCGGTCATAGCAGCAAAACTTGCAAATCAGCGACGCGTTGCCGACTATGCGGGAAGAACCATTCCGCAGGCCTCTGCTCATCTGATGGTCCCATTTGCAGGCTGCGTGACGGCATTCTTCGGCTGATGATGCTGGCTGGCCCAAACGCTCAGAATGATGTCCAGCAGAATGTTCTGGACACCATTCAGCAGAGAAGGTGGTCTAGAGCAGGTGCTTATGCACAATTAGACCGGAAGAAGCATGTCACGGATCTCTCCGAAAAACACTCGGACCGAAAGCATGGACTAGGCGACGGGTATACCCACACAAACGCACATTTAATATACCCTACGCGACACACACACTAGAACACAAAACTAACACAACTAACACAAAGCACAAAGACTATAAATAAAGACGACCCGGCACACTGCTACCAGCGTCTACCACTAGCGTTCTACTATTAGCGTTCGGCGTTCGTGCTCACGGTTGGTTCGGTGCGGCTGCGGCGATGTATGGATCCAGTATCCGGCGTGGAGGCGGCGTTCGGCGTGCTTGGGCTGGCGTCGCTGGCGGCGTCGCTGGCCGCGTCGTACGAGCTCCAGGTCCAAGCGCCCGTGGAGGTGATGCCGGTGTTGTTGGCGTTGAGGGCACCACCCGGATAGGTGGCAACAGCTCTGGGGACACCCCTGGCCGTAGCAGGTGGTAGCGTCCTCTGATGATTCCCCGGAACGGGCTCAGGCACGGCAGGCAGTCCACGATGCGATGTCGTAGAATGCGAGCTCACCGGAGCAATAGCCGGTGTCGCTCTCTTCCAACCGATGTGTCCCTGACCCGTCAGAGCCTCCGCTTTTCTGCTGTTCCCCCAGTGCCTCGCTCTCACTCGCCCTTTTATAGCCTCGGTGTTAGTCCACGTAAGCCTTGTCGTCGTCCTCTCTTCTTCATCAATCATCTCTTCCACCTCACCGAATGCTTCTTCTTCCTCTTCATTATTCTTCGGTTAATTCGCGTCGTCTTCTTCACACCTTTTTCCTTTAAAATTTAATTTAGCCACCTTAATATATGTGACAAAGCAATCTTATGCGGGTCTTGCACGGTCATCTGGTTCTGAGGCAGAGGCGTTGCTGACAAAGTCTTTGGTGTCAGCTGTCGATAAGGCGCTTGCAGGTGCGGTGGACCGTATGCTGACTACACTCAGTGAAGCTCTATCCCAGGTCATTTTAAGCCGGTTTGCTCAGTCAACTGTTGGCCTTCCCGTTTATCAACTAGTCCTTCCCATAGCCTTTGTGGTGTCTCTCCCCTGGCTCCTTTTCCTGCTGCGTCCTCGTCTGTGCCGGTACATGGTGCGGCGATAGCAGCCTTTCTACCGTTTGCAATACGGACGTCGAGATGGGAAATCCTTCCCAGAAGCTTTGAGCTGCTTCCCCTTCGCCGAAGTCTGCCCTCCCAAGCAACAAAAACAAGTAAGGTTCCCCTAGTATTCCACATAAAACTTATGTGTTAAAGGAGGATGTCAGAGCCTCTCTGCTTTTACAGTTACAATGGCGAGGTTAAAAGTACTACAGTGGAACTTCCGTTCAGTCGTATCTTCTTTCCACGATTTACAGAACCTTCTCTCACAATTCGACCCAGACATCATTTTTCTTCAAGAAACTTGAATTAATTCTATGAGTTAATTCTCTCTCAAATATTTCCGGGTACTCCGAGCCGATCGCAATTGAGGCTCGGGTGGTGGCTTGTCAACATTAATGCCTTCTTAATTTGTTCATCGGGCGCATGTGTCACACCGAATTCAAAGACCTGACTGCGAACTGTTGGCTGGTAATATCGCAATTCCACAGCGTGCTCCCCTTACCGTTGCTAATGTTTACTTTCCTTCAGGTGTCCACAGTACAGATCCTTTAAATGTTCTTTTGCGGTCTAACAATAGAGTGGTGATTGCTGGTGGTTACAATTCTCATCACGTAATTTGGGGTTTTCGTACTGGTGCATGTGGGCAGCTTCTTTGGTCATGGATGTCGGCAAGGAACGTGCGTTGCTGTAACTGTCCAGGAGTTCCTTTCTTGCGTTCGGACTCTTGGTCTGTCATTGACCTGACATTGGCTGTGAACGGGGAGCAGGTTTCTTCGTGGTCTACTGTGGATTGGGGTACTTCCAGTGACTACTTTCCGATATCTTTCACAATAGCAGCTTCTCCCCTAAGGGCGACTGCTTCTCCACAAAACTTCGTAAAGCACACAGTTTTCAAAAACTTGTGCATTCCTCTTTCTCCTTCATTGCATCATCTGATAACTTGGATCGCGCTAACCAAGTTCTCTATTTTGTGGTTGGGGCCTCTGAGCCTTCCGCGTTCACGGTGCAGTCTATGGTCAAAAACAAACAGCTCTCCCTGTGGTGGAATGATGATTGTGAGAGAGCATATCAACTTAGAAAAACTTCCTGGAAAACCCTCCCTCATAACCACTGCCTGCGGAATTGAATAAATTACAAATTTTTCGAGGCTTCATTTAAAAGGACCTTTGGTAAGGCGACGGAGGAGTACAATGCGAATTAGAAAAGTTACCTAAAAAGCCCTAGTAACCGCAAAGCTTTGCACCGATTCGTGGAAAGCAAACATAAAACGCCGTCCTCTCATGTTACACAGTCAGAGGTGTTAACACGCGAAAATGCAAAAACAACTTGACCAGATAGCACAAGGTCTTGCTCTGCACTTGCAAGCGCGGATGATGGTTCTATTCGTACTGCCCCCTCCGCGTGCAGACTTTACTGCAGTTAAACCATCTGAATTATTTTCCATTTTTACTGGCCTCAAACCTGCAGATCCCGTATGCGATGATATCTCTATCGGTATGTTGAAGTTTCTTGTGGAAGAATCTACATCGGATGTATTGAATATAGTTAATGTGTCTCTGGAGACAGCTTGGCTCTCTCCTGAATGAAAATTGCGAATATAATCATACCTTTTCTACAATCCAAAAAATGTTTTTGTAATTGATAACATTCTGCCAATTTCACTCTTGTCTAATTTAGTTAAACTTATTGAACGTATTGACGCCAGCCCAAGCACGTCGAACGCCGCCTCGACACCGGATACTGGATCCATGCAACGCCGCAGCCACACCGAACCAAACGTGAGCACGAACGCCGAACGCTAGTAGTAGACGCTGATAGCAGTGTGCCGGGGTCGCGTGTATCTATAGTATTTGTGTTTTGTGTTAGTTTTTTGTTCTAGTGTGTGTGTCACGTAGGCTGCAAAAAATGTGCGTTTGTGTGGGTACAACCGTCGCCTAGTTCATTCTTTCAGTCTGAGTGTTTTCCGGAGAGATCTGTGACAAAGATAAGTGGCGAGCCTGTGCCAGGATATATTTCCTTTTTTCTTTTTTGCTTTGTCTCCGATTTTTCCGATCTCTCGACGACAGAAAGTATGGATTTGGCAAAAACGTTAGAACTGGCGCTCAAGCTGGGGTTAAGCAAAGAAGAGGCGATGCGTCTCTATGAGCAGGAGGCAAAGAGGAAGAAAGAGGAGCCAGATAGGCATAGAGACGAAAGGCCGCAAGCACGCGCAGACACTCGCGAGGCAGAAGAGCGAGAAGCTAGAAGAGCTCGCGAGGCAGAAGAACGGGAGAAGGAATTTATTTTCTGGAAACAGGCACATGTCGCTGGAGGATATGAGGAGGTCACGGACAATGATCAGCGTTTCATTGCGGGTACAGAATCTCCTAGACCGGCCAGAGTTTGACCAAGGAAGCTGATGGCTCCTTTTGATGACAAGAGAGATGATTTGGATGCATATCTGCAAAGATTCGAGTGGATAGCTTTGGGGCAAGGCTGGGAGCGCAGTGAATGGGCCACGGCATTAAGTATGTGTTTAGTCGGAGAGGCGCTAAATGCGTTTGGAAGGATGCCTGCTCCTGATTCCATGGACTACGAGAAAGTCAAAAAAGGCATTCCTCCAAAGATTCAGGCTTACGACAGAGGGTTTTCGTGAGAGATTTCGCACCGCGAAACCTGAGGATTCGAAAACCGCGAACCAGTTTTAGTGCAGGCTGAACAACTATTTTGATAGGTGGCTTGATATGTCAAACACAGAGAACAGTTTTGAAGGGGTGTGTGACAAGCTGGTCACAGAGCAATTTTTAGAGTGCTGCAGCTCAAAGCTAGCGCTATTCCTGAAAGAAAGCAAGTTGTGTTCATTGGAAGAGTTCGCCGACACTGCAGACCAATTACTCGAGGCTCAAGGGCTAAGAAAGTTGAGTAAGGCAAAGGAGGAAACCCAAAAGACCTTAGAGACTGATGCGGCGAAACCAAGATCATATGGCAGTGCATCTAAGGCGCCAGTAAGGTGTTTTCTCTGCGGCAAGGTGGGACACCGTGCAGCTGTCTCTCGAACTAGTAGTGCTGCCCAAAAAACACAGGTTGTGTGTCAAGGTTGTAAGAGGGGGGTCATACTCTGGATGAGTGCCGATACAGAACGCAGGACCGAGCTGCATGCGTTGTCGACTCTAGGGTAGAACTTATCACGCCACCCGAAGTTCTACAGCTGAGAACAAACGCCGCTGGTAAGTGAGGCAGCGTGGGGAACACCCAAGTCGAAAGCAGCAATACCAGAGGTGGTTGGGCAAATAGGGGACCGTCCTATATTGGTGCTTCGAGACAACGGAACCAACACAGTCATGGTTCGGAGAAGCCTGGTGAAGGATGAGGATCTTACATGGGAAGCGTCGGTCGTCACTCTTGTAGATAGCACAGTGACGTACCTTACTGAAGCAAGGATTTTAGTGTCCACGGCATATTATACTTGACAGGTAGTGGCAAAGTGCGTAGACCAACCCATCTATGATCTCATCTTGGGGAACATTACGGATGCAAGAGGTGTCGAAGACCCCGATCCCGAGTGGAGGATGCTCGATGTTGAAGAATATCTAAAGGAGGAAAGGCCTGCGACAGCTCAGACGGGTGCACTCAGTTTCTCGTCGGCAGTAGAGACAAGAGCTCAAGCGACAGCCCGAGCAACGCAGCGTCCGCTCTCTACTCTTGTTACGATGTGCCTGAGCGTAACACCGGGCGAAATTGCAATTAGGCAAAAAGACCCGAGCTTGAAGACCTGCTTCCAATGAGTCGGGGATAAGGTGAAAAGAAAGAAGAGTCGGACGTCATTCGAATATAATTTGGTATATGGTCTTCTGCACAGAGAGTGTGTATTTAGTTTAGGAAGGCGGGTCCAGCAGGTGGTGTTACCGAGAGATATGCGAGAGACCGTGCGACGCATAGGACATGATGCCATTATGGCCGGACACCAGGGTGTACAGAAAACGGTGTCTAGGATCACCGGGGAGTTCTTTTGGCCGGGTGTTCAGAGTGAGTTAAGCGCTTTGTTCGCTCATGCGACGTGTGCCAGCGCACAGTTCCGAAGGGAAGAGTTGGTACCGTACCTCTGGGAAAGATGCCAGCCATCGATCTACCGCTTCATAGAGTGGCTATTGACATTGTGGGGGTGGAAAAAGGTACTAATAAACCCCAATTTCTAATAAAGGCAGAGATAACGTTGGAGCGGACTTCATGAGTAGAGCCCACTTAACAGCTCTTAGGTATCTTTGGGATGTATCTTATTGTTGTTGCTGTGTTAATGTATCTCTGAGATTTATCTTGCTGTTGCTGGTGTTGTTGGTGTTATGTGATCATACAAGGGTGCGTGTTGTGGACACGAACATGTTTATAAAGGACTGTATGGACGGCGGAAGTGGTGTGTTAGTGTTCTGAAAACGCAGTTTGGTGTGCTGTGTTAGTGGTGTGCGTTTGGTGTGTGCTGGACATCTTCGGTGTGGTGTGTGCTGAGTCCAGAATCGCCACAGAAGATTGTCGGCTGGCTAGATGGCTTGAAGATAAGGATGACGTGAGCAGTTTTTCATGGAAAAACTCTTGAGAGCCGGGGCCCTTGTAACATATATTAAGTAGCCTAAATTAAAATATAAAGGAAAAAGGTGTGAAGAAAACGACGCGAATTAACCGAAGAATAAAGTAGAGGAAGAAGAAGCATTTGGTGAGGTGGAGGGAGGTGATTGGTGGAGAAGCATTCGGTGAGGTGGAGAGAGATGATTGGTGGAGAAGAGAAGAAGCCGACGACAAGGCATACGTGGACTAACATCGAGGCTATAAAAGGGCGAGTGAGAGCGAGGCCCGAGGCGGAACAGCAGAGAAGCGGAGGCTACGGCGGGTCAGGGACACATCGGCTGGAAGAGTGACGCCGGCTACTGGTCCGGTGAGCTCGCGTTCTACGGCAACGCATCGTGGACTTCCTGCCATGCCTGAGCCCGTTCCGGGGAGTCAACGGAGGACGCTACCACCTGCTACGGCCAGGGGTGTCTCCAGCGCTGTTTCCACCCATCCGGGTGGTGCGCCCATGCCAACGACACCGACATCACCTCCACGGGCGCTTGGATATGGAGCTTGTACGACGCAGCCGGCGACGCCAGCCCGGCGAACGCCGCCTCGACGCCGGATACTGGATCCTTGGAACGGCGCAGCGACACCGAACCAAACGTGAGCACGAACGCCGAGCGCTAGTAGTAGACGCTGATAGCAGTGTTCCCGGGTCGTGTGTATTTATAGTATTTGTGTTTTGTGTTAGATTTGTGTTCTAGTGTGTGTGTCACGTAGGCTGCATTAAATGTGCGTTTGTGTGGGTACACCAGTCGCCTAGTCCATTCTTTCAGTCCGAGTGTTCTCCGGAGAGGTCTGTGACATTGTGAGGCATCTGTGAAATTTGCAGCATGTCTCGTATACTGAAACAGATATTCCTGCAGGAGATGGTTTAGCACGTTGGCAGACATAAGTGCTTTGCATATAGCGGCAGCATTTGGTCGAAGCAAACAGCTGGTGCATCCTGCAAACTGCTGACGCATTGCGCAGACCTAAGCGAGACTGCACTTCTAGGCAAAAGGTGCTCAGAAAACACAAATTGAGGCAGTTTGTAAAGCGGCTAATGTTTATTAAGAAACAAACCTGGTTTAGTCAAAAAAGTGGAGGAGCCGCCCCAGGCATTGGCTGGAGCTTCGTAAGAAGGTGCGCCATGTGAGAAGCTGGAAGCGAGAGTTCAAGTCCCGTATGCGAGCTTCCAGAAAGAGGGCACAGTTCGCCACTGATTTTGGTAAATCCAGGCAAGCCGCAGAGCGCACCTCTCTAAAAGAACCAGAGGTTGAATTTTGTATCAAGGACAACCGGAGAACAGAACGCAACCGAACTCAAAAATTGCTCTTACGTAAGTCTTATAGAGAAATGAGAGAGTGTCTCTGCGCATACCGAATGTCTCATTGCTGATTCGCATCAGGCGACCGAGAGCTATAGCACACCTTTGAGGGCTATAATTCTGATATGATGTCGAAAGTCTAGATGAGGGTCGTATATTACACCTAGGAACTTTAAGGACCCAACTTGCGGTATTCGGGCGCCACAATATTTTAGACAGATATAAAGAGGAGACGCTGGATGAAAAATGAGAACGGAAGATTTTTTCACGTTGAGAATTAAATGTAACTTGCCTTGCCATGTCCAGTGCATTTAGGAAGGCCTGCAAAAGTTGGTTAAGTGAGTGAATGTCTGTAGAAGAAGCAATAAAGGCGATGTCGTCTGCATACACATACACTGTGACGTCTCCTTGAAATGGTATGTCTCGCAAAAGTGTGTTAAAAAGTAAAGGGGGCAGTACCGAGCCCTGAGGCACACCCCTAGTCTGCAAATAAGTCTCGGAAGTAAAGAATAAACGCCTATTCTTTACTAATTCCTAAACCGATGCAAGAATGTAAAAAGACGGGCGAATTTCGTCAAGATTGTTCAATAGTATTGAATGCTCTACGCTGTCATGTGCTTTAGCGATATCAAAAGTGACTAAAACCACGACCTCTTTCTTCTCAGATCCAATGTTCATTCTGCTTTCCAAATCTAAATGTGCGGTAAAAATCTAGCACCCCCGACGAAACCCTGAGAAGCACTGAAGGCTTGTATTGCTAACGTGATCTGTAAGACAACTGTAAACAATGCGTTCAATAAGTTTGACTAAAGTAGACAAGAGGGAAGTTGGCCTAATGTTATCAGTCACAAAACTCTTTTTTGGATCTCTGAGAAGTATGAATATATTCGCAATTTTTCATTCAGGACAGAGCCAAGCTGTCTCCAGGGACACATTAACCAGATTCAATACATCCGAGGTAAATTCTTCCACAAGAAACTTCAACATACCAAAAGAGATCCCATCGCATCCGGGAGCTGCAGGCTTGAGGTCAGTAACAATGGAAAATAAATCAAATTGTGTAACAGCAGTGAAGTCTGCACGCGGAGGGGGCAGTACGAATGGAACCACCATCCGCGCATGAAAGCGCAGAGCAAGGCCTTGTGCTATCTGCTCAAGTTGTTTTTGCACCCTCGCGTGTTAACACCACTGAATGTGTAACATGAGAGGATGGCGTTTTATATTTGCGTTCCATGAATCGGTGCGAAGCTTCGCGTTTATTAGGGCTTAATAGATAACAGTTCTAATTCGCATTGTACTCCTCCTTCGCTTACCAATGGTCCTTTTAAATGAAGCCGCGAAAAATTTGTAATTTATCTGATTCCGCAGGCAGTGCTTATGAGAGAAGGTTTTCCAGACAGCTTTTCTAAATCGATATGCTCTCTCACAGTCATCATACCACCACAGGGAGGGCTGATTGTTTTTGACCGTAGACTGCACCGTGAACACGGAACGCTCTGAGGCCCCTAACACGGAGTAGAGAACTTCGCTAGCGCGATCCAAGTTATCAGATGAAGCAATGGAGGAGAAAGAGGAATGCACAAGTTCTTGGAAGTGTGTGGATTACAAATTTTTGTGGAGAAGCAGTCGCCCTTAGGGGAGAAGCTGCTATTGTGAAAGATATCGGAAAGTAATCACTGGAAGTACCACAATCCACTGTAGACCAAGAAGAAACCTGCACCCCGTTCACAGCCAATGTTAGGTCAATGACAGACCAAGAGTCGGAACGCAAGAAAGTAACTCCTGGACTGTTACAGCAACGCACGTTCCTTGCCGACATCCATGACAAAAGAAGCTGCCCACATGCATCAGTACGAAACCACAGATTACGTGATGAGAATTGTAACCACCACCAATCACCACTTTATTGTTAGACGGCAAAAGATTTAAATGATCTGTACTGTGGAAACCTGAAGGAAAGTAAACATTATCAACTGTAAGGGGAGCACGCTGTGGAATTTTCATATATCAACAGCCAACAGGTCGCAGTCAGGTCTTTGAATTGTGTGTGACAGAAACGGCCGACGGACAAATTTAGAAGAAATTAACGTTAACAAGCCAAAACCCCACTCTCAATAGCGATCGGCTCGGAATACCCGGAAGTTTTATTAGAGAGAATGACCTAGTAGAAGTAAGCCCAGTTTTTGAAGAAAAATTAAGTCTGGGTTGAATTGTGAGACAAGGTTCTGTAAATCGTGAAAAGAAGATGCGACTGAACGGAAATTCCACTATAGTACTTTGAACCCCGCCATTTTTACTGTAAAAGCAGACAGGCTCTGACAGCCTCCTTTAACACATCAGTTTTATGTGGAATACTAGGGGAACCTTACTTGCTTTTGTTGCGTAGGTGGGCAAACTTCGGCGAAGTGGAAGCAGCTCAACGCTTCTGGGAAGGATTTCCCATATCGACGTCCGTATTGCAAACGGTAGAAAGGCTGCTATCGCCGGCACCATGTACAGGCACAGACGAGGACGCAGCAGGAAAAAGAGCCAGGGGAGAGACACCAGAAAGGCTATGGGAAGGACTAGATGATAGAACGGGAAGGCCAACAGTTGACTGAGCAAACCGACTTGAAATGACCTGGGATAGAGCTTCACTGAATGTAGTCAGCATACGGTCCACCGCACCTGCAAGCGCCTTATCTACCGCTGATACCAAAGCTTTGTCAGCAATGCGTCTGCCTCAGAACCCACATAAGATTGCTTCTTGTGGTCCAATTATGGAGAAGCACCAGCCCTAGACCACCTTTTCTGCTGAATGATGTCCAGAACATTCTGCTGGACATCATTCTGAGGGTTTGTGACAGCCAGCATCATCAGCCGGATGAATGCCGCAGCACAGACTCCAAATGGGATCATCAGATGTGTAGAGGCCTGCGGAATGATTCTCCCCGCATAGTCGGCAACGCGTCGCAGATTTGCAAGCTTTGCTGCAGTGACCGAATCGCCTGCAGTTCCTGCATTGCAACGGACGAGGATGTAGCGGGTCGACTCGGTACACTATGGCCCAATACTTTAGCTCAGACGGAGCCACCACGGTGGCTGAGTGGTTACGGCACTCGGCTGCCGGCGGGCCGAAAGATGCAGGTTCGATCGCGGCCGCGGCGGTCGAATTTCGATGGAGGCGAAATTCTAGAGGCCCGTGTGCTGTGCGATGTCAGTGCACGTTAAAGAACCCCAGGTGGTCGAAATTTCCGGAGCCCTTCACTACTGCGTCTTTCATAGCCTGAGTCTCTTTGGGTCATTAAACCTCCATAAACGAACCAATCGAAACCTTTAGCTCAGACGGGCATTAGTTTTGAAAGCTTGAAGTTTGAAAGTTTCAAAGTTTATTCGGCCATATTACAATATGCCCCCGGGGAGAGGCAAAAGGAGGCAGACAGAGCGTGCCTCCTGACGAAGCCTACACCCCGGCTTACACATCTGGACACTGGTGACTAGACGGAAAATCATGTTTACAAAAAAACAATCATTTTCAAGAAAAGAACAGCACACTTAAGGGTATCAAACCTGATCACGAGACAAGAGAGAAAGACATTACTATAATGTTAAAAAAACAAAAACATGTCATCGTTACGCCCGAACTGTCTAATCATAAATGCAACACAGATAACAACTAAGAAAGCGAAAATAATTAGAAAATTTGATAATAGGCACTGGAGTATAGATATACAGACAACAAAAAAAGAATCAGTACCAACTAGACTCAAGTAATCGCAAAATTACAAAACAGGAAATAGCAACTTCAATTTTTTTTTAAAGGCAATAGAGCTCATAGCTTCTTGAGCCATTGTCGCTAAAGATGGGTGCGCATTACATAAGGCTGCAATTTGGTTAGTTACACTTTGTGTTCTATAATTCCACTGGATCTTGTAGCAGATAGGGTAACCACGCGCAATTCATATTTAATGTTTCTAGAAAAGTACATATTCTGGAAAGAAGTGAAATCCTCCTTAATTTTATAAAACATGTGAATCGCTAAGCTAAAGTTGTAACAGTCAAGGAAACTGCGTGCATGAAAAGTTTTTAAGAGGTTTGTTTCATCAGTTGGATTTATACATTAGGGCACGTAAGGCTCTTTTCTGGAGGGCAAATAATTTATGTGAATCAGTTTTATTGCAGGTACCCCATACTATATTGCAATATACTAGATGAGAGTGCACCAAAGCAAAATATAATAGTTTTCTAACCTGCATTGGTAAAAGGTGTCTTAATCGGTAAATCACACATAACAATCTCGCCATTTTCAATCGTATGTTGTTCACGTGATCACTCCACCCTAGATCACTGCGGAAATACACACCAAGAAACCGAATGCTATGCACTTCTTCATTCTTAGGTTATTAAAGTGAAGTGAGATGTGGTGATCTACTGGCTTAATTTTTGGGTGGAAAAGCATGAATTTCGTTTTGTTAACATTCAATTCAAGTTGATTAACAGAGAGCCAGGTCATTAACTCTTTCAGCTAGACATTTGATTGCTGCTCAATTGTTTGTAGGTTAGTGCCTGAAAAGAACACGTTTGTGTCATCCTGAAAATGTTGCAATCAGGGACTCTGTCGGCACATGTGAGCTATTAGCATCTCTGGGGCCGCGGTACACTGATAACACGCACACACCAGTGTCCTGAAAGTCGTAAAGTAGTTCCTGAGGAGAGACCGGTGGGTCCACGCCGCAGGATGATCCCTTTTGAACATGCGAGTTGCTATAGAATAAAAGGGTTTACTGGAAATGATGCGAAGGATGTGCAGCGTAGCAACTCCGACATGTACTGCACATCCGTGGATCGACACAGATTGCCCCTGCGGCTGAAAGGGTGCACTTCAAAGGTTTCCAGGTGGTGACTGGTAACAGCCTTCAGCTGCTCCTGGCTCATTTCAGAATTTTTCAGTTTCTCGACCCCGTCTCGAAAGGGTACAAGTGCCACTGGGATGCCACTGACGCCATTTCGACCGAAACAATCCAAGGGCAAACTTTGGGCCGGCAGGCTGGCAAACTTTGGGCCGGCAGGCTGGCAAACCAGGGAGCCGGACCCCTACCCGGGGAACCTAAAGACATTGCACTAAGCCTAAGGTGACATTGCCCCTAATTATCGGTGCAGCAATAAAAACACTTCTCCAAAACCCCATCACGTGGAACGGCCTCACCGAAGAAGGAGTAATGGAGTCCGCGTCGGTCGAACTTCGGAGATATGAACAGAAGCCCTACAGAGTCTTCGCTCCCAGACACACTCGATCGCCCAGACACAATCTGTGCTTCTAACTACAGGTATAATTCAAAGCCACTGCGGACGCCAACTCCTGTGCAGACGGCCCCCACGCGCCGTTCATCTTTATTGTTCTCTTCACAGACGGCAGCAAGGTGCCAGCTTTGAGCGCTGTTCTCGGCACCTCTTCGGTACGGCGTAGGTGGCGCTACAGGTCCCTCCTTAGAGAGAGAACGGCGAAATACACATGACAAAGGTGAAAACACGGGGCTACCTTGGTACGCCATTGACATCTGTGGGGAGCTTCTTGGGAGGCGCCTCTAAATACGCCATTTTGAGGTGGCCCAGCATGAAAGCCTTTTCGCTACTTAAATTAAGGAATATGGGCGCACACCTGGTCGTCTTGTTGAGTACACAATATGGGCCGTTACAAGCCGGTGCGAGAGGTGCCTTTACAGCGCTTCGCCTAAGAGAAATTTGCGTCGAAGACAAAAAGTCGAACGACAAAGTGTACCGGTGAGAAGACCGAGCCGGAAACGGGCGGCGGTTCTACACCCAGTCCTGAGGCATTGGAGATTTTGCTTTAGCTGGGGTGGCGTAGACGTAAGAAACAAGCGCCCAGGAAGCCGTTGGGCTGGCCGAAGAGTCCGGTCTGGGAAAAGTGAAGGTCACTACGCAGGATGGCTTTCAGACCGAGAAGCTGCTTAAGAAAAATGTCGACCCAGTTTTATCTGTCAAGGCGGGCAGGAAGAGAAGCTTTGAGATGGCGATGAGGCCGTTCGGCCATCCTATTTGTTAAGGTATAGTATGCGGTGTTACAGCATTGCTTGGTGCCTAGGCAGAGGGGACGGTGAAGAGGGCACATTCAAATTGCATGCAGCCTTCCTTTGCTACTGTGCCAGAGTGGCCGAACCGCAAAGACATGGTGATACGAGGGCCTGCGCAACAATTTGCGCACTTCTGCCCGGAATGGGCACAGCTTCCGACCAAAGGGTGAAGCTATCAGTCATGCTGAGTGATATGTTGGAAAAGAAAATAAATTCACATTAGCCTCCTGCACTAAAATAATACACTGCGCTGAGTGAGAATTTTCGGCACGCGCCCAGAGGTGTTTACTGCTGCCGTAAAGAATTGTCCTTTCAGTAAAAAATGAAATATGTTTTTAACACTGAACTAGCCAACATCAGCTGCAAGCTTCAATGGTAAAATTTTAGGTGATCAGTGCCAAGTGACTTGCTGTTGCCCAAAGCCACGAGTCAATTGTTTTCGGTTCCACTAGTGTCTGTTGGCCATAAGAGTGCCCTTTAAACAACACGCAAGTCAAGACATTTTACAATTGTGACATCTCCGTTCCCATCTGCCCGAGACACAATGTATATCGTTATTAAAATTATCTTATAGCCTCTCTGGCTTACTCTCACTGCTTTGCAGTCTTACCACGTACTTGTGTTTCTCCTGACGAAGAAATGGCGTAACTCAATTACGGCATATGTTTAATCGTACAAGGTCATGCGGTGATCTGGTTTGTTTAAAGCTTTTGTAAAGGTTGCTTTCTTTTTTAAGGATTTTCAGGCACTGTGTTTACCGATTGCTAACGATCTTTGCTTGATTTTTGAAGGTTACAAGAGGAATACCTCGTTCAAAAAGAAATATAAATGTAATCAAGGCTTTGTACGCATCTTCTGGTTCTTTTTTATAGAGCACAACATTCTAGCGAGCTCTAACCAGATTTTCTCTAAAGCAATTCAGTGTGCAATAATTAATGTACCACTGTTTTATTTCGTAGTAATTAGGATCATATTAAAGAAAACAGACAAAATCTAGATAAGTGCAAGTGTACATTTCCGCACTGAAAATGATCTCCTTGACCTCGCAGGAACAAAATGCGCTTAAATAATTAACCTGGAGAACTCAAAGAGAACAGCGAGAGAAACACGAGAGAATAGTAAATTTAAACTTAGAATGCATAAAACAAGAGTACAGCGCCATCAAAATTGTCAGTGCAAATTATTATTGAGGTCTATTCTAATGATTAACTGTGGCAGTAAAAAACACATTTTAAAACACGTTAGTGGATACGTGTAAAGGGAGGAAATTGTGAATATGACGGCGCCTAGATACGCAATGCAGGTAAGAGATTGAGTATATGCTCGTATGCTAAAGTCCGGTGACTTGCACTTCATAAAAGCTAATAGCAGTCGGGCTGTAGTTCTTTGTGATTTTAAACTAGGAATCTGGCTTTCTCCTTCCAGGTGGCGCCTGCTCAACCGCTGCCACATCCAACACGATTGCACTCCAGAGGAGGAGGAGGAGGAGGGTACGTATCCCAAAGCTATAGCGCGACAGGTCTGGGTCTCTCCGCATCCGCGTAACATGACAACGGCACGCACGAAAACAGAGAAGTGTGGGCTCTGGCACTTGAGACAAAACTCGGCTCCGTGGTCGGTCCATACTATGTAGACGTAGCAAGGCTGTCGCCCATGGGATTTTACACGGCCTCTGTCATTAACCAGGAAATGCGCTTTGATAGACCATCCTTCCGGGCCCAAAATTCAGAGCGAGCCGAGTAATCAGCGATAGCGCTTGCTGCCGCGGACCCAAATTCCCGAATCATAACCGGAGAATACCGAAAATCATGTGATCATTACATGTCAGGGAGATCTCCTCCTTAGCCAATAAATGGTAAGACGGACTGCCACTTTTGCAAGACCGAAAAGAATGGTTTGGGCCCCCGGTCAAAAGGGCTTGCCAGGAAATGAGGCCGGTGTAGCTCGAGGTCTTCTTTCTCAGAGACAAACCAGCAGCTGCTGCGGTTCTCAGATATCATAAAACATCGCGAGAACCACCGCTTTTTCCCGGCTCCTGCAAAGAGGCTATGTTCGAGTAGCGATCTTTAAGGCTCCAGCAAGCAGGTATTCTACTCTGTATAGCAATCATCAAGCATTACGATCAAACACTGATGGACAATGCCTGTTGGGCCACCTGTGACATGTTCCACATGGTGTGGGCATGTACTCAAAGCTCCCCACCTCCCCTTCCCCTGCCCCTTCCCGAGCGGCATGGGAGACTGCCCTTCTCAACTGCTTCCCGCTGGAGTTCCGACGGGCTCTGGTGAAACGGGCGCGAGTCGGGGCCTAGTCATGCGGTCTCCCGGAATAGGGATGCCGAAAGTGCGCAGACCTTTGGGCTAGTTCGTGCATTGAAATCACGTGCAAGCGCAAAATACATTGACAAAGAATGACTTGGACAACACGAGCGCTTACTTCCAAATGAACATTTATTAGGTGCCGAGAACAGCGCTCAAAGCTGGCACCTTGCTGCCGTCTGTGAAGAGAACAATAAAGATTAACGGCGCGTGGGGGCCGTCTGCACAAGAGTTGGCGTCCGCAGTGGCTTCGAATTATACCTGTAGTTAGAAGCACAGATTGTGTCTGGGCGATCGAGTGTGTCTGGGACGAAGACTCTGTAGGGCTTCTGTTCATATCTCCGAAGTTCGACCGATGCGGACTCCCTTATTCCTTCTTCGGTGAGGCCGTTCCACGTGATGGGGTTTTGGAGAAGTGTTTTTATTGCTGTACCGATAATTAGGGGCAATGTCACCTTAGGCTTAGTGCAATGTCTTTAGGTTCCCCGGGTAGGGGTCCGGATCCCTGGTTTGCCAGCCTGCCGGCCCAAAGTTTGCCCTTGGATTGTTTCGGTCGAAATGGCGTCAGTGACATCCCAGTGGCACTTGTACCCTTTCGAGACGGGGTCGAGAAACTGAAAAATTCTGAAATGAGCCAGGAGCAGCTGAAGGCTGTTACCAGCCGCCACCTGGAAACCTTTGAAGTGCACCCTTTCAGCCGCAGGGGCATTCTGTGTCGATCCACGGATGTGCAGTACATGTCGGAGTTGCTACGCTGCACATCCTTCGCATCATTTCCAGTAAACCCTTTTATTCTATTGCAACTCGCATGTTCAAAAGGGATCATCCTGCGGCGTGGACCCACCGGTCTCTCCTCAGGAACTACTTTAAGACTTTCAGGACACTGATGTGTGCGTGTTATCAGTGTACCGCGGCCCCAGAGATGCTAATAGCTCACATGTGCCGACAGAGTCTCTGATTGCATCATTTTCAGGATCAGGATTGCAACATTTTCAGGATGACACAAACGTGTTCTTTTCAGGCACTAACCTACAAACAATTGAGCAGCAATGAAATGTCTGGCTGAAAGAGTTAATGATCTGGCTCTCTGTTAATCAACTTGAATTGAATGTTAACAAAACGAAATTCATGCTTTTCCACCCAAAAAATAAGCCAGTAGATCACCACATCTCACTTCACTTTAATAACCTAAGAATTGAAGAAGTGCATAGCATTCGGTTTCTTGGTGTGTATTTCCGCAGTGATCTAGGGTGGAGTGATCACATGAACAACATCCGATTGAAAATGGCGAGATTGTTATGTGTGATTTACCGATTAAGACGCCTTTTACCAATGCAGGTTACAAAACAATTATATTTTGCTTTGGTGCACTCTCATCTAGTATTTTGCAATCTAGTATGGGGTACCTGCAATAAAACTGATTCACATAAATTATTTGCCCTCCAGAAAAGAGCCTTACGTGCCTTATCTATAAATCCAACTGATGGAACAAACCTCTTAAAAACTTTTCATGCACGCAGTTTCCTTCACTGTTACAACTTTAGCTTAGCGATTCACATGTTTTATAAAATTAAGGAGGATTTCACTTCTTTCCAGAATATTTACTTTTCTAGAAACATTAAATATGAATTGCGCGTGGTTTCCCTATCTGCTACAAGATCCAGTGGAATTATGGAACACAAAGTGTAACTAACCAAATTGCAGCCTTATGTAATGCGCACCCATCTTTAGTGACAATGGCTCAAGAAGCTACGAGATCTATTGCCTTTAAAAAAAATTGAAGTTGCTATTTCCTGTTTTGTAATTTTGCGATTACTTGAGTCTAGTTGGTACTGATTCTTTTTTTGTTGTCTGTATATCTATACTCCAGTGCCTGTTATCAAATTTTCTAATTATTTTCGCTTTTTTAGTTGTTATCTGTGTTGCATTTATGATTAGACAGTTCGGGCGTAACGATGTCATGTTTTTGTTTTTTTAACATATAGTAATGTCTTTCTCTCTTGTCTCGTGATCAGGTTTGATACCCTTAAGTGTGCTGTTCTTTTCTTGAAAATGATTGTTTTTTTGTAAACATGATTTTCCGTCTAGTCACCAGTGTCCAGATGTGTAAGCCGGGGTGTAGGCCTCGTCAGGAGGCACGCTCTGTCTGCCTCCTTTTGCCTCTCCCCGGGGGCATATTGTAATATGGCCGAATAAACTTTGAAACTTTCAAACTTCAAGCTTTCAAAACTAATGCCCGTCTTAGCTAAAGGTTTGGATTGGTTCGTTTATGGAGGTTTAATATCCCAAAGGGACTCAGGCTTTGAAAGACGCTGTAGTGAAGGGCTCCGGAAATTTCGACCACCTGGGGTTCTTTAACGTGCACTGACATCGCACAGCACACGGGCCTCTAGAATTTTGCCTCCATCGAAATTCGACCGCCGCGGCCGCGATCGAACCTGCGTCTTTCGGCCCGCCGGCAGCCGAGTGCCGTAACCACTCAGCCACCGTAGTGTCTCCGTCTGAGCTAAAGGATTGGGCCATAGTGTACCGAGTCGACCCGCTACATTCTCGTCCGTTGCAATGCAGGAACTGCAGGCGATTCGGTCACTGCAGCAAAGCTTGCAAATCTGCGACGCGTTGCCGACTATGCGGGGAGAATCATTCCGCAGGCCTCTACACATCTGATGATCCCATTTGGAGTCTGTGTGGCGGCATTCATCCGGCTGATGATGCTGGCTGTCACAAACCCTCAGAATGATGTCCAGCAGAATGTTCTGGACATCATTCAGCAGAGAAGGTGGTCTAGGGCTGGTGCTTCTCCACAATTGGACCACAAGAAGCAATCTTATGTGGGTTCTGAGGCAGACGCATTGCTGACAAAGCTTTGGTGTCAGCGGTAGATAAGGCGCTTGCAGGTGCGGTGGACCGTATGCTGACTACATTCAGTGAAGCTCTATCCCAGGTCATTTCAAGTCGGTTTGCTCAGTCAACTGTTGGCCTTCCCGTTCTATCACCTAGTCCTTCCCATAGCCTTTCTGGTGTCTCTCCCCTGGCTCTTTTTCCTGCTGCGTCCTCGTCTGTGCCTGTACATGGTGCCGGCGATAGCAGCCTTTCTACCATTTGCAATACGGACGTCGAGATGGGAAATCCTTCCCAGAAGCGTTGAGCTGCTTCCACTTCGCCGAAGTTTGCCCACCTAAGCAACAAAAGCAAGTAAGGTTCCCCTAGTATTCCACATAAAACTGATGTGTTAAAGGAGGCTGTCAGAGCCTGTCTGCTTTTACAGTAAAAATGGCGGGGTTCAAAGTACTATAGTGGAATTTCCGTTCAGTCGCATCTTCTTTTCACGATTTACAGAACCTTGTCTCACAATTAAACCCAGACATAATTTTCCTTCAAAATCTGGGCTTACTTCTACTAGGTCATTCTCTCTAATAAAACTTCCGGGTATTCCGAGCCGATCGCTATTGAGAGTGGGGTTTTGGCTTGTTAACATTAATTTCTTCTAAATTTGTCCTTCGGCCGTTTGTGTCACACACAATTCGAAGGCCTGACTGCGAACTGTTGGCTGTTGATATATGAAAATTCCACAGCGTGCTCCCCTTACAGTTGATAATGTTTATTTTCCTTCAGGTTTCCACAGTACAGATCATTTAAATCTTTTGCCGTCTAACAATAAAGTGATGATTGATGGTGGTTACAATTCTCATAACGTAATCTGTGGTTTCATACTGATGCATGTGGGCAGCTCCTTTTGTCATGGATGTCGGCAAGGAACGTGCGTTGCTGTAACAGTCCAGGAGTTACTTTCTTGCGTTCCGACTCTTGGTCTGTCATTGACCTAACATTGGCTGTGAACGGGGTGCAGGTTTCTTCGTGGTCTACAGTGGATTGTGGTACTTCCAGTGATTCCTTTCCGATATCTTTCACAATAGCAGCTTCTCCCCTAAGGGCGACTACTTCTCCACAAAAATTTGTAATCCACACACTTTCAAGAACTTGTGCATTCCTATTTCTCCTCCATTGCATCATGTGATAACTTGGATCGCGCTAGCGAAGTTCTCTACTCCGTGTTAGGGGCCTCGGAGCGTTCCGTGTTCCCGGTGCAGTCTACGGTCAAAAACAATCAGCCCTCCCTGTGGTGGTACGGTGACTGTGAGAGAGCATATCGATTTAGAAAAGCTGCCTGGAAAACCTTCTCTCATAACCACTGCCTGCGGAATCAGATAAATTACAAATTTTTCGCGGCTTCATTCAAAAGGACCATTGGTAAGCGAAGGAGGAGTACAATGCGAATTAGAACTGTTATCTATTAAGCCCTAATAAACGCGAAGCTTCGCACCGATTCATGGAACGCAAATATAAAACGCCATCCTCTCATGTTACACAGTCAGTGGTGTTAACACGCGAGGGTGCAAAAACAACTTGAGCAGATAGCACAAGGCCTTGCTCTGCGCTTTCAAGCGCGGATGGTGGTTCCATTCGTACTGCCCCCTCCGCGTGCAGACTTCACTGCTGTTACACCATTTGATTTATTTTCCATTGTTACTGACCTCAAGCCTGCAGCTCCCGGATGCGATGGGATCTCTTTTGGTATGTTGAAGTTTCTTGTGGAAGAATTTACCTCGGATGTATTGAATCTGGTTAATGTGTCCCTGGAGACAGCTTGGCTCTGTCCTGAATGAAAAATTGCGAATATAATCATACTTCTCAGAGATCCAAAAAAGAGTTTTGTGACTGATAACATTAGGCCAACTTCCCTCTTGTCTACTTTAGTCAAACTTATTGAACGCATTGTTCACAGTTGTCTTACAGATCACGTTAGCAATACAAGCCTTCAGTGCTTCTCAGGTTATCGTCGGGGGTGCTAGATTTTTACCGCATATTTAGATTTGGAAAGCAGAATGAACATTGGATCTGAGAAGAAAGAGGTCGTGGTTTTAGTCACTTTTGATATCGCTAAAGCACATGACAGCGTAGAGCATTCAATACTATTGAACAATCTTGACGAAATTCGCCCGTCTTTTTACATTCTTGCATGGGTTTAGGAATTAGTAAAGAATAGGCGTTTATTCTTTACTTCCGAGACCCATTTGCAGACTAGGTGTGTGCCTCAGGGCTCAGTACGGCCCCCTTTACTTTTTAATACACTTGTGCGAGACATACCAATTCAAGAAGACGTCACAGTGTATGTGTATGCAGACGACTTCGCCTTTTTTGCTTCTTCTACAGACATTCACTCACTTTACCAACTTTTGCAGGCCTTCCTAAATGCACTGGACATGGCAGGGCAAGTTACAATCAATTCTCGATGTGAACAAATCTTCCGTTCTCATTTTTCATCCAGCGTCTCCTCTTTATATCTGTCTAAAATATTGTGGCGCCCAAATACCGCAATTTCGGTCCTTAAACTTCCTAGGTGTAATATACGACCCTCATCTAGACTTTCGACATCATATCAGAATTATATCCCTCAAAGGTGTGCTATAGCTCTCGGTCGCCTGATGCGAATCAGCAATGAGAAATTCGGTATGCGCAGAGACACTCTCTCATTTCTCTATAAGACTTACGTAAGAGCAATTTTTGAGTTCGGCTGCGTTCTGTTCTCCGGTTGTCCTTGATACAAAATTCAACCTCAGGTTCTTTTGGAGAGGCGCGCTCTGCGGCTTGCCTGGATTTACCAAAATCAGTGGCGAACTGTGCCTCTTTCTGGAAGCTCGCATACGGGACTTGAACTCTCGCTTCCAGCTTCTCACATGGCGCACCTTCTTACGAAGCTCCAGCCAATGCCTGGAGCGGATCCTCCACTTTTTTTGACCAAACCAGGTTTGTTTCTTAATAAACATTAGCCGCTTTACAAACTGCCTCAATTTGTGTTTTCTGAGCACCTTTTGCCTAGAAGTGCAGTCTCGCTTAGGTCTGCGCAATGCGTCAGCAGTTTGCAGGATGCACCAGCTGTTTGCTTCGACCAAATGCTGCCGCTATATCCAAAGCACTTATGTCTGCCAACGTGCAAAGCCATCTCCTGCAGGAATATCTGTTTCAGTATACGAGACATGCTGTAATTTTCACAGATGCCTCACAATGTCACAGACCTCTCCGGAGAACACTCGGACTGAAAGAATGGACTAGGCGACGGGTGTACCCACACAAACGCACATTTAGTGCAGCCTACGTGACACACACACTAGAACACAAAACTAACACAAAACACAAATTCTATAAATACACACGACCCGGGAACACTGTTATCAGCGTCTACTACTAGCGCTCGGCGTTCGTGCTCACGTTTGGTTCGGTGTCGCTGCGCCGTTCCAAGGATCCAGTATCCGGCGTCGAGGCGGCGTTCGCCGTGCTTGGGCTGGCGTTGCTGGCGGCGTTCGACATGCTTGGGCTGGCGTCGCCGGCTGCGTCGTACAAGCTCCAGATCCAAGCGCCCGTGGAGGTGATGTCGGTGTCGTTGGCGTGGGGGCACCACCCGGATAGGTGGAAACAGCGCTGGAGACACCCCTGGCCGTAGCAGGTGGTAGCTTCCTCCGTTGACTCCCCGGAACGGGCTCAGGCATGGCAGGAAGTCCACGATGCGTTGCCGTAGAACGCGAGCTCACCGGAGCAGTAGCCGGCGCCACTCTTCCAGCCGATGTGTCCCTGACCCGCCGGAGCCTCCGCTTCTCTGCTGTTCCGCCTCGGGCCTCGCTCTCACTCGCCCTTTTATAGCCTCGATGTTAGTCCACGTATGCCTTGTCGTCGGCTTCTTCTCTTCTCCACCAATCATCTCTCTCCACCTCACCGAATGCTTCTCCACCAATCACCTCCCTCCACCTCACCGAATGCTTCTTCTTCCTCTTCTTTATTCTTCGGTTAATTCGCGTCGTTTTCTTCACACCTTTTTCCTTTAAATTTTAATTTAGGCTACTTAATATATTTTACAAGGGCCCCGGCTCTCAAGAGTTTTTCCATGAAAAACTGCTCACGTCATCCTTATCTTCAAGCCATCTAGCCAGCCGACAATCTTCTGTGGCGATTCTGGACTCAGCACATACCACACCGAAGATGTCCAGCGCACACCAAACGCACACCACTAACACAGCACACCAAACTGCGTTTTCAGAACACTAACACACCACTTCCGCCATCCGTACAGTCCTTTATAAACATGTTCGTGTCCACAACACGCAGCCTTGTATGATCACATAACACCAACAACAGCAGCAACAGCAAGATAAATCTCAGAGATACATTAACACAGCAACAACAATAAGATACATCCCAAAGATACCTAAGAGCTGTTAAGTGGGCTCTACTCATGAAGTCCGCTCCAACGTTATCTCTGCCTTTAATTGAAATTGGGGTTTATTAGTACCTTATTCCACCCCCACAATGTCAATAGCCACTCTATGAAGCGGTAGGTCGATGGCTGGCATCTTACCCAGAGGTACGGTACCAACTCTTCCCTTCGGAACTGTGCGCTGGCACACGTCGCATGAGCGAACAGAGCACTTAACGTCACTCTGAACACCCGGCCAAAAGAACTCCTCGGTGATCCTAGACACCCTTTTCTGAACACCCTGGTGTCCGGCCATAATGGCATCATGTCCTAAGCGTCGCACGGTTCTCGCATATCTCTCGGTAACACCACCTGCTGGACCCGCCTTCCTAAACTAAATACACACTCTCTGTGCGGAAGACCATATACCAAATGATATTCGAATGACGTCCGGCTCTTCTTTCTTTTCACCTTTTCCCCGATTCATTGGAAGCAGGTCTTCAAGCTCGGGTCTTCTTTTTGCCTAATTGCAATTTCGCCCGGTGTTACGCTCAGGCACATCGTAACAAGAGTAGAGAGCGGACGCTGCGTTGCTCGGGCTGTCGCTTGAGCTCTTGTCTCTACTGCCGACGAGAAACTGACTGCACCCGTCTGAGCTGTCGCACGCCTTTCTTCTTTAGATATTCTTCAACATCGAGCATCCTCCACTCGGGATCGGGGTCTTCGACTCCTCTTGTATCCGTAATGTTCCCCAAGATGAGATCATAGATGGGTTGGTCTACGCACTTTGCCACTACCTGTCAAGTATAATATGCCGTGGACACTAGAATCCTTGCTTCAGTAAGGTACGTCACTGTGCTATCTACAAGAGTGACGACGGACGCTTCCCCTGTAAGATCCTCGTCCTTCACCAATCTTCTCCGAACCATGACTGTGTTGGCTCCGCTGTCTCGAAGCACCAATATAGGACGGTCCCCTATTTGCCCAACCACCTCTGGTATTGCTGCTTTCGACTTGGGTGTTCCCCACGCTGCCTCATTTACCAGCGGCGTTTGCTCTCAGCTGTAGAACTTCGGGTGGCGTGATAAGTTCTACCCTAGAGTCGACAACGCATGCAGCTCTGTCCTGCGTTCTGTATCGGCACTCATCCAGAGTATGACCCCCCTCTTACAACCTTGACACACAACCTGTGTTTTTTGGGCAGCACTACTAGTTCGAGAGACAGCTGCACGGTGTCCCACCTTGCCGCAGAGAAAACACCTTACTGGCGCCTTAGATGCACTGCCATATGATCTTGGTTTCGGCGCATCAGTCTCTAAGGTCTTTTGGGTTTCCTCGTTTGCCTTACTCAACTTTCTTAGCCCTTGAGCCTCGAGGAATTGGTCTGCAGTGTCGGCGAACTCTCCCAATGAACACAACTTGCTTTCTTTCAGGAATAGCGCTAGCTTTGAGCTGCAGCACTTTAAAAATTGCTCTGCGACCAGCTTGTCACACACCCCTTCAAAACTGTTCTCTGTGTTTGACATATCAAGCCACCTATCAAAATAGTTGTTCAGCCTGCACTAAAACTGGTTCGCGGTTTACGAATCCTCAGGTGTCGCGGTGCGAAATCTCTCACGAAAACCCTCTGTCGTAAGCCTGCATCTTTGAAGGAATGCCTTTCTTGACTTTCTCGTAGTCCATGGAAACAGGAGCAGGCATCCTTCCAAACGCATTCAGCGCCTCTCCGACTAAACACATACTTAATGCCGTGGCCCATTCACTGCGCGACAGCCTTGCCCCAAAGCTACCCACTCGAATCTTTGCAGATATGCATCCAAATCATCTCTCTTGTCATCAAAAGGAGCCATCAGCTTCCTTGGTCAAACTCTGGCCGGTCTAGGAGATTCTGTACCCGCAAAGAAACGCTGATCATTGTCCGTGACCTCCTCATATCCTCCAGCGACATGTGCCTGTTTCCAGAAAATAAATTCCCTCTCCCGTTCTTCTGCCTCGCGAGCTCTTCTAGCTTCTCGCACTTCTGCCTCGCGAGTGTCTGCGCGTGCTTGCGGCCTTTCGTCTCTATGCCTATCTGGCTCCTCTTTCTTCCTCTTTGCCTCCTGCTCATAGAGACGCATCGCCTCTTCTTTGCTTAACCCCAGCTTGAGCGCCAGTTCTAACGTTTTTGCCAAATCCATACTTTCTGTCGTCGAGCGATCGGAAAAATCAGAGATAAAGCAAAAAAAAAAGGAAATGTAACCTGGCACAGGCTCGCCACTTATCTTTGTCACAGATCTCTCCGGAAAACACTCGGACTGAAAGAATGGACTAAGCGAAGGGTGTACCGACACAAACGCACATTTTTTGCAGCCTACGTGACACACACAATAGAACACAAAACTAACACAAAACACAAATACTATAGATACACACGACCCCGGCACACTGCTATCAGCGTCTACTACTAGCGTTCGGCGTTCGTGCTCACGCTTGGTTCGGTGTGGCTGCGGCGTTGCATGGATCCAGTATCCGGTGTCGAGGCGGCGTTCGACACGCTTGGGCTGGCGTTGCTGGCGGCGTTCGGCGTGCTTGGGCTGGCGTCGCTGGCTGCGTCGTACAAGCTCCAGGTCCAAGCGCCCGTGGAGGTGATGCCGGTGTCGTTGGCGTCGGGGCACCACCCGGATGGGTGGCAACAGCGCTGGAGACACCCCTGTCCGTAGCAGGTGGTAGCGTCCTCCGTTGACTCCCCGGAACGGGCTCAGGCACGGCAGGGAGTCCACGATGCGTTGCCGTAGAACGCGAGCTCACCGGAGCAGTAGCCGGCGTCGCTCTCTTCCAGCCAGGGTCCCTGACCCGCCGGAGCCTCCGCTTCTCTGCTGTTGCCCCTCGGGCCTCGGTCTCACTCGCCCTTTTATAGCCTCGGTGTTAGTCCACGTATGCCTTGTCGTCGTCTTCTCTTCTCCGCTAATCATCTCTCTCCACCTCACCGAATGCTTCTCCACCAATCATCTCCCTCCTCCTCACCCAATGCTTCTTCTTCCTCTTCTTTATTCTTCGGTTAATTCGCGTCGTCTTCTTCGCAACTTTTTCCTTTAAAATTTAATTTAGGCTTCTAATGTATGTGACACTCAACAAGACGGAAAGGCAGCAGTAGGTGTTTATTCCCACACATAAGGTTGGAGTTATTCTATACGGGTCCCAGATTATACACCACTTTTCGCCCCCTCAAAACGTTCCCAGCAATATTTCTCAAGCTATCATTCTCTCGGACTGCCTCTCAGCCTTGCCTGCACTAGAAAGTTCGCAAACTAGTCTAATGCACCGATCCCTAATGTACTTTGTGCCACGTCATGTTCTAGAGGTGCATCTTCAGTGGATATAGGGAACTGTGGCATTACTTCAAATTCGATGGCCGATTTCTTATCGAAGTCAGCCTTCAATGGGCTTGTTGTCCATGCAGTTCCGAACCTCACCCTTCTGACCACGTCCCGTTATGATTAGAGCATTAGTTTTACCTTTATCTGCACAGGAGAGGTAAAGGTATGAAGAGGCGTAGAGAATGCGACTGAGCGCAAAGGCGTGCAGAACTTTGAGATTGTAAAAAGGATTATGCAGTAAGTGGACTGTTTTAGTGCCTTCAGGTCCTTCAAACTATATTACGCATCCGCACGATTTGATCGCGACCAAAATATAGGTGGATATCAATGCAGGATGGCACATTAAACAACACTTTTTTTAGTCATCCGGAAACTGAACCGTTTGCCAGCTGTTGTGTCGGTTCTCTTGTCGAATGAATTGTTTTTTTTTCGGCTTTGAGCCAGGTCACGTCATATCATAGTTCGATTCGAAGCTATTAGCAGTGCATAGCTGCCATTCATCCAGATTTTCGCAGTGTGTTCTCCTTTGTTCAATACACACTTGGCGTTTTAAGTACTATTTCTTCTGCATTCACGTTTGCACTGCGATGATGCTTTATTTTGGTTTAATACATAAGGGTTCTGTGCAATTAAACTACAAAGTTTTAGCATCCTTCAGCATTAGTTCTGCTTACAAAGTGCTGTACGTAAGACTTTCCGCTATTTAAAAAAAGGCTTTTTCAATTCGAAGGGAGCGTTTTCGTCATAGCATAATCAGTGGTGTAGTACATAAAATACAGCGAAGACGTGCTGAGTAGCAGGCTGGCGAACTAATATTGAACAATTGATCTATGTTATGTGAGTGTAGCACAAAACGGGGAAAGGGACAAAGAAAGACGCACACAACACAAGCGCTGCGTTCTGTGCTTGCTTAAGCCTTCACCGAAGTGCGGAGGTCATCCGCCTGACATTCGGGAAGTGCTGGGTTTGATTCCCAGTGCCGCCGGGTACCCACAAGTTTTTTAATAGGTGGAACAGAAGATTTGTTCACGTGAGAATTAAATGTAACTTGCCGTGCCATATTTCCAGTGCATTGAAGAAGGCCTGCAAAAGTTGATAAAGTGAGTGAATGTCTCTAGGAGAAGCAAAGAAGGCGATGTCCTCTGCATACACATACACTTTGGCGTCACCCAAAATTGGTATTTCTCGCATAAGTATAATAAAAAGTAAAGGAGACTGTAAAGAACCCTGAGGCACACCCCTAGTCTGCGAAACAGTCTCGGAAGTAAAGAAACTGTCAGAACAGAAGAAACGCCTATCTTTTAGGTATTCCTAACCCCATGCAAAAATGTAAAAAGGCGGCCGAATTTCATCAAACTTGTTCAATAGTAGTGAATGCTCTACGCTATCATGTGCTTTAGCGATATCGAAAGTTACTAAAACCACGACCGCTTTCTTCTCCATTCCAATCTTATTCCTGCTTCCCAAATTTAAATGTGCGGTCCAAATCCAGCACCCCCGATGAAACCCTATCTGAGAAGCACTGAAGGCTTCTGTTGCAAGAACGTGATCTGTAAGACGGCTGCGAAACAATGCGTTCAATAAGTTTAACTAAATTAGACAAGAGGGAAATTGGCCGAATGTTATCAATTACAAAACATTTTTTTGGATTGTAGAAAATGTATGATTATATTCGCAGTTTTCATTCAGGAGAGAGCCAAGCTGTCTCCAGAGACACATTAACTATATTCAATACATCCGATGTAAATTCTTCCACAAGAAACTTCAACATACCGATAGAGATACCATCGCATCCGGGATCTGCAGGTTTGAGGCCAGTAAAAATGGAAAATAATTCAGATGGTGTAACTGCAGTAAAGTCTGCACGCGGAGGGGGCAGTACGAATGGAACCATCATCCGCGCTTGCAAGCGCAGAGCAAGACCTTGTGCTATCTGGTAAAGTTGTTTTTGCATCCTCGCGTGTTAACACCACTGACTGTGTAACATGAGAGGACGGCGTTTTATGTTTGCGTTCCACGAATCGGTGCAAAGCTTTGCGGTTACTAGGGCTTGATAGGTAACTTTTCTAATTCGCATTGTACTCCTCCGTCGCCTTACCAAAGGTCCTTTTAAATGAAGCCTCGAAAAATTTGTAATTTATTCAATTCCGCAAGCAGTGGTTATGAGGGAGGGTTTTCCAGGAAGTTTTTCTAAGTTGATATGCTCTCTCACAATCATCATTCCATCACAGGGAGAGCTGTTTGTTTTTGACCATAGACTGCACCGTGAACGCGGAAGGCTCAGAGGCCCCAACCACAAAATAGAGAACTTGGTTAGCGCGATCCAAGTTATCAGATGATGCAATGAAGGAGAAAGAGGAATGCACAAGTTTTTGAAAACTGTGTGGTTTACGAAGTTTTGTGGAGAAGCAGTCGCCCTTAGGGGAGAAGCTGCTATTGTGAAAGATATCGGAAAGTAGTCACTGGAAGTACCCAAATCCACTGTAGACCACCAAGAAACCTGCTCCCCGTTCACAGCCAATGTCAGGTCAATGACAGACTAAGAGTCCGAACGCAAGAAAGGAACTCCTGGACAGTTACAGCAACGCACGTTCCTTGCCGACATCCATGACCAAAGAAGCTGCCCACATGCACCAGTACGAAAACCCCAAATTACGTGATGAGAATTGTAACCACCAGCAATCACCACTCTATTGTTAGACCGCAAAAGAACATTTAAAGGATCTGTTCTGTGGACACCTGAAGGAAAGTAAACATTAGCAACGGTAAGGGGAGCACGCTGTGGAATTGCGATATTACCAGCCAACAGTTCGCAGTCAGGTCTTTGAATTCGGTGTGACACATGCGCCCGATGAACAAATTAAGAAGGCATTAATGTTGACAAGCCACCACCCGAGCCTCAATTGCGATCGGCTCGGAGTACCCGGAAATATTTCAGAGAGAATTAACTCATAGAATTAATTCAAATTTCTTGAAGAAAAATGATGTCTGGGTCGAATTGTGAGAGAAGGTTCTGTAAATCGTGGAAAGAAGATACGACTGAACGGAAGTTCCACTGTAGTACTTTTAACCTCGCCATTGTAACTGTAAAAGCAGAGAGGCTCTGACATCCTCCTTTAACACATAAGTTTTATGTGGAATACTAGGGGAACCTTACTTGTTTTTGTTGCTTGGGAGGGCAGACTTCGGCGAAGGGGAAGCAGCTCAAAGCTTCTGGGAAGGATTTCCCATCTCGACGTCCGTATTGCAAACAGTAGAAAGGCTGCTATCGCCGGCACCATGTACAGGCACAGACGAGGACGCAGCAGGAAAAGGAGCCAGGGGAGAGACACCACAAAGGCTATGGGAAGGACTAGTTGATAAACGGGAAGGCCAACAGTTGACTGAGCAAACCGGCTTAAAATGACCTGGGATAGAGCTTCACTGAGTGTAGTCAGCATACGGTCCACCGCACCTGCAAGCGCCTTATCGACAGCTGACACCAAAGACTGTCAGCAACGCCTCTGCCTCAGAACCAGATGACCGTGTTAGACCCGCATAAGATTGCTTTGTCACATATATTAAGGTGGCTAAATTTAATTTTAAAGGAAAAAGGTGTGAAGAAGACGACGCGAATTAACCGAATAATAATGAAGAGGAAGAAGAAGCATTCGGTGAGGTGGAAGAGATGATTGATGAAGAAGAGAGGACGACGACAAGGCTTACGTGGACTAACACCGAGGCTATAAAAGGGCGAGTGAGAGCGAGGCACTGGGGGAACAGCAGAAAAGCGGAGGCTCTGACGGGTCAGGGACACATCGGTTGGAAGAGAGCGACACCGGCTATTGCTCCGGTGAGTTCGCATTCTACGACATCGCATCGTGGACTTCCTGCCGTGCCTGAGCCCGTTCCGGGGAATCATCAGAGGACGCTACCACCTGCTACGGCCAGGGGTGTCCCCAGAGCTGTTGCCACCTATCCGGGTGGTGCCCTCAACGCCAACAACACCGGCATCACCTCCACGGGCGCTTGGACCTGGAGCTCGTACGACGCGGCCAGCGACGCCGCCAGCGACGCCAGCCCAAGCATGCCGAACGCCGCCTCCACGCCGGATACTGGATCCATACATCGCCGCAGCCGCACCGAACCAACCGTGAGCACGAACGCCGAACGCTAATAGTAGAACGCTAGTGGTAGACGCTGGTAGCAGTGTGCCGGGTCGTATTTATTTATAGTTTTTGTGCTTTGTGTTAGTTGTGTTAGTTTTGTGTTCTAGTGTGTGTGTCGCGTAGGGTATATTAAATGTGCGTTTGTGTGGGTATACCCGTCGCCTAGTCCATGCTTTCGGTCCGAGTGTTTTTCGGAGAGATCCGTGACATGCTTCTTCCGGTCTAATTGTGCATAAGCACCTGCTCTAGACCACCTTCTCTGCTGAATGATGTCCAGAACATTCTGCTGGACATCATTCTGAGCGTTTGGGCCAGCCAGCATCATCAGCCGAAGAATGCCGTCACGCAGACTGCAAATGGGACCATCAGATGAGCAGAGGCCTGCGGAATGGTTCTTCCCGCATAGTCGGCAACGCGTCGCTGATTTGCAAGTTTTGCTGCTATGACCGAAGCGCCAGCAATTCCTGCATTGCAACGGACTACGATGTAGCGAGTCAACTCGATAAACTATGGGCCAAATCTTTACCTCAGACTGGCATGAAGATCCTGCTAATGTTGCAATCACAAACTCTGTCGGCACACGTGAGCCATTAGCATCTGTGGTGCAGCGGTACACTGATAACACACACACACCTGCGTCCTGAAAGTCGTCAAGTAGTTTCTGAGGAGAGACCGTTGGGTCCACGCCGCGGATGATCCTTTTTGAACATGCGAGTTGCTCCGGAGCAGAAGGCTTTACTTGAAATGATCCGAAGGATGTGCAGCGCAGCAACTCCAACAGGCACTTCACATCCGAGGATCGCCACAGAATGCCCCTACTGCCGAAAGTGCGCACTTCAGAAATTTCCAGCTGGCGGCTGGTAACAGCCTTCAGCTGCTCCTGGATCATTTTAGAATTTTTCAATTTCAGGACCCCGTCTCCAAAAGGTACAAGCGCCACTGCGATGTCACTGACGCCATTTCGACCGAAAGAATCTAAGGGCACACTTTGGGCCGGCTGGCTGGCGAACCAGGGAGCCGGACCCTCCACCCGGGGAACCTAAAGACATTGCACTAGGCCTAAGGTGGCATTGCCCCTAATAATCGGTACAGAAATAAAAAACACCAGGGCAAAACCCCAACACGTGGAGCGGCCTCACCGAAGAAGGAAGAAGGGAGTCCGCGTCGGTCGACCTTCGGAGATCTTCTGAACAGAAGACCTGAAGTCTTCACGCGCACACACACTCGAACACCCGGACACACTCTGTGCGTCTAACAACAGGTATAATTCGAAGCCACTGCGGACGCCAATTCTTGCGCAGACAGCCCCAACGCGCTGTTCATCTTCATTGTCCTCTTCACAGACGGCAGCAAGGTGCCAGCTTTGAGCGCTGGTCTCGGCGCCTCTTCGGTACGGCGTAAATACCGCTGCAAAGCCCTCCGGAGAGGGAGAACGGCGAAATACGCACGACAAAAGCGGCAAACACGGGGCTATCTTGATAGCCAGTTACATCCGTGGGGAGCTTCTTAGGAGGCACCTCGAGGTTCGGCATTTTGAGGTGGCCCAGCATGACAGCCTTTTCTCTAATTAAATTAAGGAATATGGTCGCAGACCTGGTCCTCTTGTTGAGTACACAATATGGCCCGTTAGAGGCGGGTGCAAGAGGTGCCGTTACAGCGCTTCGCCTTAGAGAAACTTGCGTCGAAGACAAAAAGTCGAACGACAACCGGTGAGAAGATCGAGCCGGAAACGGGCGGTGGTTCTGCACCCAGTCCTGAAATGTTGGAGGTTTTGCTTTAGCTGGGGTGACGTGGACGTAAGAAACAAGTGCCCAGGAAGCCGTAGGGCTGGGCCCAAGACGAGTCCGGTCTGGGAAAAGTGAAGGTCTCTACGCTGGATGGCCTTCAGACCGAGAAGCTGTTTAAGAAAAAGGTCGACCCAGTGCTATCTGTCAAGGCGGGCTTGGTGCTAAGGCAGAGGGGATGGTGAAGAGGGCACTTTTAAATTGCATGCCGCCTTCCTTTGTTACTGTGCCAGGGTAGCCGAACCGCAAAGCCATGGTGATACGAGGACCTGCGCAACAATTTGCGCACTTCTGCCCAAATGCGCACAGCATCCGACCAACGGGTGAAGCTATCAATCATGCTGAGTGATATGTGGAAAAAAATAAATTGATATTAGCCCCCTCGACAAAAAAATACACTGCACTGAGTGAGAACTTTCGGCACGCGCCAAAAGTTGTTGAGCACTGCCGTAAAGAATTGTCCTTTCAGTGAAAAATGAAATGTATTTTTAACACTGAACACGCCAACATCAGCTGCGTGCTTCAAGGGTAAAATTTCAGCTGATCAGTGCCAAGTGACTTGCTGTTGCCCAAACCACGAGACAATTCTTGATTCCGACAGTGTCTTTTGGCCTTAGGAGCGCCCTTTAAAAAACCTGCAAGTCAAGACAATTGGTTTGTTTTGTCGGACTGTCGGAGTTGACTGTCGGACTAGTAGCGTTGCCCAAAAGACACAGGTTGTGTGTCAAGGTTGTAAGAGGAGGGGTCATACTCTGGATGAGTGCCGATACAAAACGCAGGATCAAGCTGCATGCGTTGTCGACTCTCGGCAGATCTTGTCACACCTCCTGAATTTCCACAGCTAAAAGGAGAGCAAACGCCGCTGGGAAATGAGGCGGTTAGTGGTACGCCCGATTCTAAAGCAGAAATGCCGGTGGTGGTTGGGCAATTAGGAGACCGTCCTATATTGGTTCTTAGAGACAGCGGAGCCAACTCAGTTTTGGTTCGCAGAAGCCTGGTGAAGGACGAGGAGCTTACAGGGGAAGCATCGGCCGTCACTTTTGTAGAGAGCACAGTAAGGTATCTTTCCGAAGCCAGGATTGTAGTGTCCACACAATATTATAATCGACAGGTAGTGGCGAAATGCGTAGAGCAACCAATCTACGATCTCATCTTGGGAAACATTACGGGTGCAAAAATGTTGAGGACCCCGATCCCGAGTGGAGTATGCTCGACGTTGAAGAACACCCAAAGGGGGAAAGGCTCGCGACAGCTCAGACGGGTGCAGTCAGTTTCTCGTCGGCAGTGGAGACAAAAGCTCAAGCGACAGCACGAGCAATACAGCGTCCACTTTCTACTCCTGTTACGATGTGTCTCAGCGTAACACCGGGCGAAATTGCAATTAGGCAACGAGAAGACCCGATCTTGAAAGCCTGCTTCGAAAGAGGTGGGGAAAAAGCGAAACGAAAGAAGAGTCGTACGTCATTCGAATATAAATTTGTAAATGGTCATCTGCACTGGGAATTCATATTTAGCTCAATAAGGCGGGCCCAGCAGGTGGTGTTAACTACAGAGATGCGAAAGACAGTGCTACGCTTAGGACATGACGCCATTATGGCCGGACACCAGGGTGTTCAAACAACGGTGTCTAGGATCAGCGAGGAGTTCTTCTGGCCAGGTGTCCAGAGTGACGTTAAACGCTTTGTTCGCTCATGTGACGTGTGCCAGCGCACAGTTCCGAAGAGAAGAGTTGGTCCGGTACCTCTCGGCAATACGCCAGCCATCGACCTACCGTTCCAAAGAGTGGCTATTGACATTGTGGGGCCTATCTCTCCAGTTTCCGCCAGAGCAATAGATATGCGCTTACTCTGGTTGACGTGGCCACTCGTTATTCTGACGCTATTCCATTGAAGGCTTTTGACATTATCCAAGGGGCGGAGGGTCTTGTGGAGATGTTGCGTTGTGGGATTCCGAGGGAAGTTTTGAGTGACCGGGGCTCGAACTTCACATCGGAACCAATGAAGGAGGTTAACCACCTGTTGTCAGTAAGGCAGTTACTGACAACGCCTTACCATTCCATGTGTAATGGGCTTGTAGAGCGGTTCAACGGCACTCTCAAAAATATTATCAAGAAAATATGCCAGGAGAGACCTACTGATTGGGATAAATATCTTCCGCTCTTTTGTTCGCTTACCGCGAAGTACCGCAAAGGAGTCTTGGTTTCACAGTTTTCGAGATGTTGTATGGGAGAACCGTTAGAGGTCCACTTACAATACTCAAGGAGCTGTGAGCTAATATGGAGGTTGCACCAGATCTCAAGACAACATACACATACGTTCTTGAGTTGCGGGACAAGTTGGAGGAAACGTGCATGCGTGCACATCAAGGCCTGGAAAGGGCGCGCGAACGCTATAAGGGCTACTATGACAAGAAAGCCACGCACAGGAATCTGAATCCGGGGGACAAGGTACTCATCCTGCTGCCCGCGGATCATAATAAGTTACTGATGCAGTCAGTGGAAGGGCCCTTACCGTGTGACACGGATTATGAGTTATTGATAGATGAGACAAACGATTTCCATGTAAACATGTTGAAGAATTATGAAGAAATAGGTCCCGTACGGCAGCACGCCCCCAAGGTAGCATGCTCGGTAGTGCCCAAGGAGACAGATGATGTTGCGGGGGTGCCCACGAGCAGTGGAAAAAATAGGGTAGGATGGGGTAAGGTACTAATAGAACCCCAATTTGAATGAAGACAGACAATCACAGCTCTACTCAAAATCATGGGGGAGGTGTTTTCAGATGTGCGGGGCAAAACGGAGGTCATAAATGTTGCAAACCAGACCTGTATACAGATAGAGCCAATTAAACAGCTCTAGGTATTTCTGGGATGTACCTTGCTGTTGTTGTTGTAGTTGTTGTTATGTGATTATTTAAGGAAGTGTGTTGTGGACACTAACATGTGTATTAGGGATGCCGCACGGACAACGGTAGTGGTGTGTTAATGTTGCGTAAGTGTAATTTGGTGTGCTGTGTTAGTGGTGTGCTTTTGGTGTGTGCTGGACATGTGCGGTGTGTTTTGTGCGGGGTCCAGAATCGCAGCAGAAGATAGTCGTCTGGCTTGATAGCCTGAAGATGAGGATGAGGTGAGCAGTTTTTCATAGAAAAACTCTTGAGAGAGGGGGCCCTTGTCACATATAATAAGGAGTCTAAAAAACATTATCAAGGAAAGAGGTGTGAAGACAGAGGTTGGCGATAAGGATGGCGTGGATTAACCGAAGACTAAAGAAGATGAAGAAGAAGCATTCGGTGAGGTAGAGAGAGATGATTGGTGGAGAAGAGAAGAAGGAGAAGAAGGCGACAAGGCTTACGTGAACTAACGCCAAAGCTATAAAAGGGCGAGGGAGAGCGAGGCACGGGGGGAGGAAGAACAGAGAAGCGAGAGAGCAGAAAAGCAGAGGCTCCGGCGGGTGAGGGACGCTTCTGCTGGAAGAGAGCGAGGCCGGCTACTGCTCCGGTGAGATCGCGTTCTACGGCTTCGCATTGTGGACTTTCTGCCGTTCTTGAGCCCGTTCCGGGGAGTCAACGGAGGACGCTACTACCTCCTACGGCCAGGGTTGTCTCCAGCGCTGTTGCCACCCATCCGGGTGGTGCACCCCACGCCAACAACGCCGGTATCACCTCCATGGGTGCTTGGACCGGGAGATTGTACGACGCAGCCAGCGACGCCACCAGCGAAGCCAGCCGCAGCACGTCGAACGCCATCTCGGCGCCGGCTACTGGACCCATACAACGCCGCAGCCGCACCGAACCAACCGTGAGCACGCACGCCGACCGCTAACAGTAGAGCGCTTGTAGTAGACGCTCGTAGCAGTGTTCCCGGGTCGGGTGTATTTATTGTCTTTGTGTTTTGTTTCAGGTGGTTTTCTGTGCTAGAGTGTGTGTTACCTAGGGTGTATTAAATGTGCGTATGTGTGGGTACACCTGTCGCGTAGTCCATTCTTTCTGTCCGAGTGTTCTCCGGGGAGATCTGTGACACTATGACAAAGAATATCTGTAAAATGCGGTCGTTTTCAAGCCTTTGCACATCCGCACCTTCCGAGTGGAAGCGGTTAAGAATGCTTGGCAACGTATGTGCAAATCTTTGTTGGCCATAGTATGTACGTGAAAAAGGAATGTTCCACGGTGCCTGATGACGATAGGGGTAGATGCTGTGTGTGCTCCAAGTTTGCGTGTGTTAGGAATGTCTCAAGTTTTCCCTTGATTGCTCACTTGTAGTGTCTAATTAGCTTGTAGCTATATGGATCAGTAGCTTTTAATATATTGTTTTCAAGGAAGAGTGGTTGGGTGTGTTCCAAGTAAGGAACATTCTCTCTTGCTCGTAGTGCTTTCTTCTGCAATAAAACTAAGCTATGTATATTCTTCAATGTCGTGTTCCCTTAAATCAGTGAGCAATAATTAAGCTGTGAATGAATTAACGAAATGTAAAGAACTTTTTACGCCAGTTGGAAACGAGTGACGTCACCGATTTAAAATACCAACAGCTTTCTGTACTTTCGCGCAAAGAATCTTGACATGTTCGTTCCAAGTCACGTCATCTTAGAAGGTCACCCCAAGTGTTTTTACACTTTTATTGCAAGATATACTGAATGGTCCTAATCTGATAGCATTTTTCATCTTGACGCACGTCCTTCGAACAAGCTCTGAAAAGACCTAATTTTGTTTTTGCCTCGTTGATTAGCAGGTTGTTTCTTTGGGACCATTCTTGAAGCGTATTGCAAACAAAACTTGCTTCGCGAAGCTTACATGATAATTCTTGGCTTGCAACATGCACAGTACAGTCATCGGCGTAGATTACAAATTGACATCTGGGGATTGTTCGAACAATATTATTTACATAGTGCACACACAGTTTGGGGCCTAGGATTCGGCCTCACGGAACGCAAGTTTTTATTTTGCGAGGGCTTGATTCATCTTCGTTAATATCTACATATTGGGTTCATGAGTGAACGTAAAATTTTAGAAGCTGGAGCGGAAGTCCTCGGATACTGTATCTTTCTAATTTTGTGAGCAATAAGTCATGGTCAACGCGATCAAATGCTTTGCTGAATTCTAGGTAAATAAATACCAAGCGTCATTTATTTTTTTTCAAAGTTATCTATTATGATGTCTTTTCGAATTAGTGAGGCGGTTTATATAGAGCGATTTTGTCTGAAAACATGCTATCTGTTATTGAATTATATCTGCGAGAGAAACTATCCACTCGGGCCTTAATTACCTTTTCAAGCCTTTCAGAAAAATTGGCAGTATAGAGACTGGACGATAATACCTCTTATTGTTCCTATCTCCTTCTTTCTGTATATCTGTCACATTGGCGACCTTCATGCTATGGGGGAAAACGCGTGTTGACTATGCAGTGTTGAAAATATGAATTAATACAGGTACAATAACATCCACTACATGTTTAACTGGTCTGATTTCGATGTCATCCGAATTTTCACTGCGGCTGTTTAAGGCTCTTGATAAGCGTTCTTACTTCAGAGGTACAAGTGGGCTACAAAAATATTGTATTTGAATTTATTGAGATGATTGTTACTGCCGGCACCTATATCAGTAAAAAATCTGTTGAAGCGGTCTGCGAGCTCTTTATTTTTGAGGGCTGTATCGTTTATTGTCAGGCTGTCAATGCGGCTGCACTCATTTTCCCTGTTTAACGCACTGTTTATCCTTTTCCAAAATATGTCGCTTCTTTGTAGACAGGTTTCATCAAATACGTGACAGTAACAGTCATTTTTGCTTTCCTTTTTATTCACTTTATTTCAAAAAGCCTTATATTCTAACCATTTACTCATGTCTCTAGATTGGGTAAAGCGTTGATAATAATTGGTTTTGTGGGAAAGCAAATGGCGCAGTATCTGTCTCATATATCGTTGCACACCTGAACCGCGCCGTAAGGGAAGGGATAAAGGAGGGAGTGAAAGACGAAAGGAAGAAGAGGTGCCGTAGTGGAGGGCTCCGGAATAATTTCGACCCCCTGGGGATCTTTAACGTGCACTGACATCGCATAGCACACGGGCGCCTTAGCGTTTTTCCTCCATAAAAACGCAGCCGCCGCGGTCGGGTTCGAACCCGGGAACTCCGGATCAGTAGTCGAGCACCTAACCACTGAGCCGCCGCGGCGGGTTATAAATCTCATTTTTCTGTTTATATTGCTTAAGAAGGTGTTTTGTGATTCATGGCCTGCGTGCTCGTTTTGTTTGATGGTGTATCTTTAACGGAAAAGATTTTCAGTAAAGTTTCCGAAAAGTGCTCAGCAATTTGTTATAAGGATTATAAGCATCTGTGAGCTGAAAGATATCGCTCCAATCAATCCGGAGCAGTTTCTGCCTAAACTTTCTAATGTGGCGGGCGAGATATCAGGATATGCGATTACATCTGCTTATTTGGGCCTACGAACGCTGCGGTGCTTCGTAAACAAAGCTATGGGCATGTCGTCGCTTATGTCCGCACAAAATGCTCCTGATAGTGTGGCTTCTGACAGCGCGTTCGTAAGGAACAAGTCCAGCAGTAAAGATGTAGATGCAGTGACACGCGTTGGCAATGCAACCACATTGCGAAAGTTATTACATTCAAGGACGAATTGAAATTGTGCTGCTGGTGTTGAATTTTTAGATACGTCCACATTACAATCACCTCCACAGGATAGCTCATATCTGTTGTGATTTGCATATGACAGAAGACAATCCAGGAATTTTAAAAACGCCGATAGGTTACTACTAGGTGGACGGTATACTACCGCAAACAAATTTCTGCCCGAGCTTAAGCAGAGGACCTAGAAATTGTCATTTATAACTGAGAATTATTCTACCTTCTGGCTTTCCGGGAACACTGTCTGTATTTTGATGCCCGCTCCTCGTATGCCTGGGCGATTTAATCAGTGATGTTGATCAAAAAACAGTTTGTGTACCCCGTTTTGCTGAACAATATGACATCAAAGTTTAAGCCACATGATTCTAGCAATACACTTATATCGTCCTGGTTTGACGAAACAAATCTGGTATTTAGGTGGAACAATTTAGCACTTTGCTAGGTTAACCCCAACGAGATCCGTTTTATCTTCCGGGAGAATGCAATCCACGACATCAGGCACATATACTTTAGGCGATGTATCAGCACAGATCTTCCCGATGCCACTTTCGCGAAGGATTTGTAAAACCGGTGACGTCTCAGTGCGGCGCGCAAAAATGCGGTCGTTTCGGGTCCAGAAAAATTTCCAATTGTGCTCACACTTCCGCGAGCTTGCCAGCCCAAGCAATTTTTTTCGATTTTGGGCGCAGGTACTCCTTGATGTGTATTGGAAAAACTCAGCCCCGAATTCGGCCTCTTGCCGCATATTACCACAAGGTCCGTGCCAGCGCTGCACATAGCTCGATCCACCGTGAGCCAAGGCCAGCAGACCGATTCTTCGCCCGCACCTGCTGTGGTTTACCTCCCCGTCACTCCTCGTTCCGCTGTCCCGTTCTGTGGCGAAGCCTATGAAGACAGCGACGATTGGCTTCAACACTATGAACGCGTGGCCCGTCACAACGGCTGGACTGCGGAAATTTGCCTGCGGACTTATATTTCTGTCTTGAGGGCACTGCCCGTCACTTTTACGAGAACCACGAGCACACCCTTACATCGTGGGACGCCTGCAAGACTCAGCTGCGAAACACTTTCGCAAATCAGCATCGCCGCCAACGTGCAGAAGACCTCCTGCAAACCAGGTTCCAGGGCCCCGATGAAACCGTCACTAGTTTCGTCGAAGACGTGTTGCGGCTTAGTGCCCGAGCTGACCCCCGAGCCACCGAGGAAAAGAAGGTGCGCTTTCTTATGCGAGGCGTCAAGTCCGACATTTTTGGCGGCCTAGTTCGGGATCCTCCCTCAACCGTGGCCGAGTTTATCGCCGAAGCGACTAACATCGAGCATGCCCTGGCAGCCAGAGCCGATCATCACCGTCGCCTTGCCGGAGTTACCAATACTTCCAGCCTTTTCGCTGACCACCCGGCGGCTTACCCTGTCGATGCCATCCACCTACCCGAGGTCGTCCGCGAAGTTGTCAGGGAGGAACTTCGAAAGTACCTGCCACCCATCGATTGTTCATCTTCGTCCCCTCTCACAGAGGTCGTCCGAGAAGAAGTGCAACGTGCACTTTATCCTCACTGCTCCGTCACCCCTCCGCCTGCACAGCCTACCGTAACGTACGCCTCCGTCGTCCGTCGCTCGTCGCCGCCAATGGTCGGCCGCCCGTCCCCTGCTCCACAGTCACCACCATCTCCTGCGCCTGCCGACACCCCTCGTTTACAACAGCGTGGACCAAGCAAAGCCGACGCTGGGAGGACTGACAATGACCGTCCGCCATGTTTCCACTGCTGGGAGGCTGGTCATATCTATCGCCGCTGCCCTTACCGGGAGCTCGGTCTTCGCGAATTCCGGCGAGATACGCCCCCCCCCCCCCCCCGCGCCAGGTACGGCGAACAGCCCCATGGAGCGGAGCAATTTCTGGGCCATTCTTCGCCACCTGAGCGGCTTTCTCGCCTTGCGTTTGGCACGCCGCCGCCGCGCCGGCTCAATTTCTCTCTTCGCGACCGCCGCGGAAGCCTTTCTCCTCGCCGGGAAAACGAAATCCGGAGAGCCTGGAGGCGGCGTTGCTGACCACGAATCTGTAAAAGAGCCTCCACGTACGATGTCCAGCTTCTCCTCACCTACCGACGACGATTCGGCCGGCGCTTTCGCCGCCTCTTCTCGCCCGGTGTGCAATAATCTCCACGTACTTATCCACTGCCCTGCCACGACAGCCCTCGTCGTCACCGGCGCCGACCACTCCGTTGTGAGTGGGGTGCTGTCCCGCCGCCTTCGCAGTATACTCACGAAGTGGGATGGCCCACAAATCCGAACCAGCCGGAGGCCACCTCGTGACCCCAGTCGGCCGCTGCACTTCTCGCGTAGAGATTAAATGTCTCATGTGCACCGTTACATTCGTCGTCTTGCAGCGCTGCTCGAGAGATATTCTCGGTGTGGATTTTCTGAGCGAGATCAGTGCTGTTATCGACCTCGCCGACTGCCGCCTGACCCTTCGTCGACCTTCCCTTGACCCGCCGAGCTCCGAGCCGACGTTCTCCGAGGCGCGCATTTTAGCGGACCAAGTCACTTTGCCGCCTGACTCGAGCGTGTTCCTGCTGGTTCAGTCCGCACCTGCTGTCTCTGGTGAAGTTCTTGAAGGCAGTGTGCAGGCTACTTCTTGACAGGTGTTTTGGTGTTGCTAGAGCTGTCACGCGGCTTCACTCTGGCTGCGCCCAAGTCCTCTTCACCAATTTCTGCGGCGTTCCGCAGCACCTCACCAAGGACACAGTTATCGGCCTCATCGAGCGCCTCAGCGCCCCTTTCGATGCTGAGACTCTCTCTGCGGCTCCTTCTTGTCTGCCTCCTCCCCAATCCTCGGTGCCTCCTTTAGGTGTTAGCATTCCCCCGCAACTCTCCGCTCATGATAGAGACGAGCTCCTCGCTCTGCTCGGTGAGTTCCACGACTGCTTTTCTACGTCAGCCGGGGTTCGCCAGACGCCAATAGCAAAACACAGAATAATTACCGACGACGATGTCCATCCTGTTCGTCAGTTACCGTATCGGGTTTCGTTAAAAGAACGTGAAACGATACAACATCAAGTGCGCGAAATGTTGGCCGATGACATTATCCAACCATCTCACAGCCCTAGCGCTGCTTCGGTGGTACTGGTGAAGAAAAAGACGGCACCCTTTGCTTTTGTGTTGACTAGCGGCGCCTCAACAGAGTCACGAAGAAAGACGTATATCCACTTCCGCGCATCTGATGACGCGCTTGACAGCCTGCGCCATGCCCGTTACTTTTCATCTATCGACATTAAAAGTGGGTATTGGCAGATAGAAGTCGATGAGCGTGACAGAGAAAAGACGGCTTTCATCACCCCGGATGGACTGTGAGTTCAAGCTGATGCCCTTCGGACTCTGTACTGCTCCTGCGACCTTGCAGCGCGTTATAGACACCGTGCTCAGCGGCCTCAAATGGCAAACATGCCTTGGCTACCTTGATGATGTGGTCATTTTTTCCAGCGCGTTTCAAGAACATCTTGTTCGCTTAAAAGGAGTCCTGCAGGCTATCAGAAACGCCGGCCTCACCCTCAAGCCTACGTAGTGCCATTTTGCCTACGACGGACTGAAATTTCTGGGTCACGTCGTCAGTCATGAGGGCATCCGTCCCGATCCCGATAAAACAGTCGCCGTCGCTTCCTTCCCGACACCATTAGACAAAAACGCCGTGCGGAGGTCCCTGGGCCTCTGCGCTTACTACAGGCGCTTTGTTCCTAATTTTTCGGATATCGCCGCGCCGCTTATCCACCTCACGAAGGAGTCTGTCCCATTCCAGTGGTGTAGTGAAGAGCAGCGTGCATTTGACCATCTAAAACGACTCCTGCAGGCTTCGCCTGTCCTAGGTCATTGTGATCAGGACGCCGCGACTGTGGTACACACTGACGCTAATAACACGGGCCTCGGGGCCGTCTTGATCCAGCACCAGAACGGCATCGAACGTGTCATCGCCTACGCCAGTCGTATTTTGTCGAAGGCGGAAACCCATTACTCGACCACCGAAAAAGAATGCCTTGCAGTAATTTGGGCGATCACAAAGTTCAGGCCCTATCTGTATGGATGCCCATTCCAGGTGGTAACCGACCACCACTCTCTGTGCTGGCTGACCAATCTAAGGGAACCTGCAGGCCGAGTTGTGCGGCTGGCCCTTAATAATAATAATAATAATTGGTTTTTAGGGGAAAGGAAATGGCGCAGTATCTCTCATATATCTTTGGACACCTGAACAGCGCCGTAAGGGAAGGGATAAAGGAGGGAGTGAAAGCCTTCGACTGCAAGAATTCGACGCTACGATCGTCTATAAGTCTGGTCGCAGACACACTGATGTTGACTGCCTTTCCCGCGCTCCCGTTGAATCCGCGCCTGCTGATACGGACGACGACTTTGACATCTTAGGAGCTCTGAGTACCGACGATATGGCGGCGCGGCAGCGACTCGACCCCGACCTTCGCGACGTGATCTCACATTTGGAGGGTCAAGAAGGCGTAGTTCCTAGTTCTTTTGTACGCGTAGTACGTAATTTATGCCATCGAGACAACGTACTTTATAAGAACTTTACCCTGAGCCCGAGGTCATGGCTTTTAGTTGCGCCCACTGATCTCCGCGATGAAATTATGGAAGCGTCTCATGATGATCCCTCCTCGGGACACTTCGGGTTCAGTCGAACGTTCGCGCGAGTACGTTCCAAGTATTATTGGCCACAACTTGACAAGACCGTCCGCCAATACACCAGGACCTGCCGCGAGTGTCAACGGCGCAAGAATCCACCCGTGAAGCCTGCGGGACACCTCCACCCCATCATTCCTCCGCTCAGTCCGTTCCAGAAGATCGGTATGGACCTACTCGGACCTTTTCCCAAGTCGCAATCGCGCAACCGATGGATCGTTGTTGCGATGGACTACCTCACGCGGTATGCCGAATCACGCCCTCTGCCCTCATCAACGGCTTAGGATGTGGCAAAGTTTTTCGTCGAGTCCGTCATTCTTCGACACGGTGCCCCTGAGGTCCTTATCACTGATCGTGGTGCCGCATTTACGTCACAACTTACCTCACAGATACTGAGTTTAAGCCACACCGCCCACCGCAAAACTACCGCATACCACCCGCAGACAAACGGGCTGACCGAGCGCCTTAACAAGACCTTGGCTGACATGCTCTCAATGTACGTCGACATCGAGCACCGAACCTGGGACGAAGTTTTACCGTACGTAACTTTTGCGTACAACACTGCAGTCCACGAAACCACCGGAGTTTCGCCATTTCGCCTGGTGCATGGCCGCGAAGTCGTTACCATGCTCGACGCTATGCTGCCCCACCAGCCAGACGTCTACGCTCACGACGATGCTCAGCTCGTCGCTGAGCTTGCGAAAGAAGCCCGACAGTTGGCCCGCCTCCGCATCCAAGCCCACCAGCAAGTCGATGCTCGCCGATACAATCAATGCCACTGTGATGTTCAGTTCAATCCTGGTGATCGAGTGTGGGTGTGGACTTCGATTCGACGCCGTGGTCTTAGCGAGAAGCTTCTGAAACGATACTTTGGCCCGTACGAAGTGATTCACCGTACAGGCGAGTTAAATTATGAAGTGCTGCCGATCGTAACGCGGGCGTCCCGCCGCCCGCCTGCCTCCGAAGTTGTTCACGTAGCTCGCCTGAAAGCGTACTGTGACCGCTCGGAGCACGTGACCTAACTATTTGCGCTCTACACATGTTTTTCAAACTTCATTTTCCCTCTCTGCGCATCGGGACGATGCGCCTTTCGGGAGGGGAGCAGGGTCGTGTGTGTTATTATTCTCTCATTTTGCACTTAACGTCATCTTCAACCAGTGAGGTGCCGATAGACGGCAAAGAGGTAGAAGGCCGGCAGAACTCGCTCGTGAGCCCGGCCGCGACCGCTTGGCCTGTCTCTGGCACCTGCTACTGTGGTCCTGGTTCCCCATCGTGCCTTCGACTCGCGTCGTCTGAGCGACCCAGGACAATATTATGGATAAAATTCGGGACAACTCAGGCAATTCATTATTTAAGAAACAGTACGACACAGAGTACGCTTCCCGGCGGTAAACCAGAATTAACACCCAAGGATTCGATAACGCTGCCATTCGCTGCAAAAATATTGACACGTATTTTCTTAACATGGATCAATCTATTAGACTATATACTGCGCGACACCGATGAGCTCCAATTTATCAATCAATTTCCTGTGTCGGAACGCGTGGGGACGTTGTTAAACTATAAGAGCGATATGTCTACTTCTCCCAAATTATAGACAAAATGAAACTAATAAACGGTAGGCATCACTTGGGTTACTGATGACATCTCTTTTCAAAATCCATGTTGGAATGTAGATAGGATGCCTTCATTATTGACGATTTCCCTCATGGTACTCGCCAGTATATGTGCGAAAACTTTCAAATGGCTGCCAATAATTTATACAGGCCGGTAATTAGATACTGTTGATCGATCTGATTGGTAAATAGGTACTAGTTGTGCTACTTTGCAGTCAAAAGGAAGATGAGGATTTAAACTAGACAAAGCAATCCGTCGGGTCTCAGGTGGCAAGAAAATATGACTGCGTGTAGCGGCGACTAACCATGAAAACAATTAAATCCTCCACCCCCCCCCCCCCTCCCCTGTTCCACTTAGAGAGCATCTTCTCTGTAGTCACAACTAAGCGCATAATGTACATTGAAAATTCACGGCTATTTCTGAAATTGTGTAACCGCTAATTCTGATTCTTTGTTGCACAAGATAACAGAAAAATTCACTTTGTAAATACGTCTTATTTTCTCTTATGGGCCTGCTCGCTAATATTACGCAAAGATGTGAAGTTAGCCACAACTTTTTTAAAACTGCCTAGAAGGCTCATTTAGCTATTCTATTCTATGTTTACGACGTTAAATGGAGGCTGGGTAAACACTTTTCTTGATTGATAAATCCTGCATTCGCCCATTAGCACAAATGAGCGATTAACCGCGAGCGGTAACCGTTGACCATCGCAATTTCGGCACGCGCACAAACGTGTAATAAGAACTATAGTGGAAGTGAGCTCTATGCATCGGTCATTGAGTTGTGTTGAGCTGTGCGTATGTGCTGTAGCGTTGTCTACAATATATTTTAGCTTGCTTTTATCTTGCTAAAATATATGAGAATACAAAAACGTATGACAAAATTTCATTCCATGCAATGTCGCCAAGCTTCCCGCCCATCGACTGTGGAGAAAAAATTAGCAGTGGCTTAGCTCGGCTATGCCAGGATATACGTAGCGTGAGCTGCGCTGAGCCCTGAGCATCAATTGCCGCTGAGCAGCAATTTCGCTCTCCTTCTCCATGGCTATACATACATACAAACATACGTGCATACATACATACATACTTACATACATACATACATACATGCATACATACATACAAACATACGTACATACATACATACATACATACATACATACATACATACATACATACATACATACATACATACATACATACATACATACATACATACATACATACATACGTACATACATACATACATACATACATACATACATACATACATACATACATACATACATACATACATACATACATACATACTTGCATATGTTATTTTTCTAGAAATTGGAAAGGTCTCCTGAACTAAAAGCTATGAGCTTGACTAGGCCCAGGAGACCAAATACATGGCAATAGCGTGTGTTACAAAAAATAGAAAAATAAAAATTCACCCAAAAAGTTCACAAACCAAACTGATCTATACTATTTCCAAAGCATACACAGAGCATTTAGCATATATGATGCATATCACAGAAAGCGATCTCACACAAAGCAAAACAACAACAAAAGAGTAATAACATCAATGTGCAAATCAATATGAAATATCGCTAACAGAACAAAAATAGCAGTATAAATCATATATTAGTAAAATAGGAATGCAGCTGCTTGACACTGTATTCATGAAAAGAGTAGTATTTGTTGAGCGCAACAGGAAGGCTATGGGTCAATGACTAATGTTCATAGAAAGTTCGAAAGCGCGGAATCACCCATTTGTCTGCGTTTGTTGTGTTTATGTTTTAATTTGTAATGTGCTGTTTTAAAAGCGCCAACAAAACCATAGTGCTTTTTAGTTGTGGGGAGGAGTAGTAGGCTTTCTGTAATAAACGAAAGTCATATAGGTTATATATGGGAATAATGTTAAGGAAGGAAAAGGATTCTTTACAAGATGACATAGGTGCAAAATTTGCGATGCAACGGAGAATCTTCTTCTCAATAACTGCAAAGTTGCTTAAATTGGATCTCGTGGTTGTTCTCCAAACAAAAGAACAATATTTTAAGTGGGAGTTAAAGAGGGCATTATATATTTGAAGCTTGTCTGATAATGGAAGCAACCTACGACAGCGTGATACTAGACCAGCGATGGAGGATAGTTTTATGGAAAGGTTATTTATGTGCACGTCCCAGCTTAATGTTGAAGAAAAATGAACTCCGAGAATTTTATAATGATCGACAATATTAACTACCTGACGTTCTAACGTAATTAATTTACTCGCTAAAACTGGCTTATGTTTAGAACGAAACATAACAGCTTTTGTCTGAGATTGGCTTACCTTTATTCAGTTCAGCTTTGACCAAGCAGAGTGTTCAAGCATCTCATTACATTTTATTATCATATGTTCGATATTGGAACCAGAGATCAGCTTTGGGCTGTCGTCAGCATGCATAATAAACTGAACTGTATTATTTATGTTTACTATATCGTTCGCATAAAAATTAAATAGAAGAGGACCTAATAAACTGCCTGGTGGAACACCATATGAAATGTGCAAGAATGACATGTTACCCGTTATTAAATGTACGCACTGTTGCCTTTCATGCAGGTAAGAAAGATTTCAGAAGCGTTAAGCAGTTTCCACGAATTCGATAAGCCTACAACATAGTGGGAAGAATGTTGTGATTGAGGGAGTCGAAAGCCTTACTGTAGTCAATAAATACTGCAAGTGTAAGCATCTCTTTTTCAATATTTTCTAGAATAAGTTCTTTTAGAGTCAACAAAGCTGTCTCCGTTGATATGTCTTTCTGGAAACCAAACTGGGAATTTGTGATGATGTTTTTATCTTCGAGGAACTTATTTATGCGAGCGAAAATTACCTTTTCTATGCCCTTTGAAAAAACTGGAAGCACTGATATCGGTCGATAATTTTTCGCTGAGTTTCGGTCACCGCATTTGAAGATGACAGAGACTTTGGCCTTTTTCATTGTATCAAGAAAAGTGCCCGAATCCAGAATGAGATTAAAAATATGTGTAAGTACCGTGGTGTTGAGTGCTAAAACGTTTTTAACTGGTTTAATCTTTATGTTATCTATAACTAATGCTTTACTATTGCTCAGGCTCAAAAAGTCGTATGTACTTCTAATTGATCTCTTAGGTACGAAAAAATGGTCTCGTTAACGATGCTCCTAAAGTCTAATGCATCAGAAAGATCATTTTTTGGAGGGGCTGTGTTCACAAAATGATACTTGAAATAGTCCGCAAATGCCTTGTCATGTAATTCATCGTCATTCAGCGTCAGAGAATCTTGCGTACACTTTTTGCTGTCTCGACCCAGAACATTATTTATCACTTTCCAGGTTTGGCCGGGGCGCCCAGAAGCAATATCAGCAAACAAGTGTTCGTAGTAGGCGTGCTTTGCCCGCTTGAGTTCACCCTTTATTTTATTTCGCAGTTTCTTATATTCTTTTAACGTTATTTCAGAACGCGTTCGTAAAAATGAGTGATACAAGCTGTTCTTTGCTTTGATAAATCTTACATGTTCACTGGTAACCCATGGTACTCTCGTTTTTTTTTGAAAGACCTGTTTGTTTTCATCAGAAAATATTGGGCATAAATTCGCGCAAAACTTTCAATTAAAGCATTATAAGCATCGTTTGAATTTGTTTTAGTCAATACAGATGACCAATTTTGATTCATAAGGGCGTGTTTAAACATGTTAAGTCCATTGGCTGTAATGCATTGCAAACTGAACTGTAGTGTTCGACGACGTTTTTCAGTCAAACCAGCATTATAAACTAAGAAAACTGGAACACGGTCACTTGTCGCAAGAAATCATGCCAGCATTCAAAACCACTGCATCAACATTTGCGACAAAAAGATCTAGGGCCGACAATGTAGTGTATGTGATGCGTGTAGGCGTACTAATTACATTTTTAAAACCACATGATAGCAGTACTCTGTTAAATTCTTGAGCAGAATTAGTAGGTTCTTATATGTCGATATTAAAATCTCCACCACAAATGAGGTTAAGATTGTTTTCGCAAACATATTCTAACAAAGATTCAAAAAATGGTAGGAACAGTACAACGTTTCCATCTGGTGGCCGATAGACAACAGAAACAATTTCATTTTTATTTCGCACCCTTAACACTTCGTAGTCATATGTTATCCGACTGAAATCCGGCACAATATCGCATTTCTTTCTCGACGTGATATGAATCGCAACACCACCACCTCGTTTATTCGCACGGTTTAGGAAAGCACTTTGATAGCTATCAATATTAAGCATTCTGCAGCCATGCGAATACCAGGTTTGAGATAGCAGTAAAATGTCAATCTTGGAGGAAAACTGGCCCAGCAGGAGAGCAATTACATGTTCTTTACCCCTGACAGAGCGTGCATTGATATGAAGAGCCGAGTGGCAAGATGAGTATTGAAAATTGACTTCACAAGATAAAGAGAGCTTTTGAGAATCCAATCTGCAGTTGAGGTTATAACTTAATCGTTATCAACGTTAAATACTGCGCTCTCCGGGTTCCCTGACACAATCTTGCGCACGTCACGCTAGTTCGTTATCTGTACGGAGGGAATGCCGTCAGCCTGCCTCGCGAAAATCCTGCCGTTGATGGACCAAATAGATTTCCAGCCATTTTCATGTTTTTTTTACTCCCATAGCAAGAAATCTGTTCAGTGTGGGACATAAAAGCTCATTGAAGTAAACGGGGCCGAGTCCGAAAGACCGAGTTCATAGCTGGAAAGTCGCATTTTTTTAGCTTTTATGCAAAACATTCTCGTGTTTCGCCCCTGACAGGAACTGAACGTCAATGTTCGTTTTTTTCGGGCTTTCGTGTGGGAACGCGATGACGGACTTCAAGAACACTTTCTGCGAGAGGTTCACTTATCGAGGTTCTGAGTTTGGCTAATATCTCCGTGACTGATTCATCCACTGTCTTTTTCACGCCCTGTATTTCGGTGTTGTTTTTCATAGAATACTGTTCAGACTGAACAAGCCTACCTTCAACGTCATGCCGGCTAGTGCGTAGTGCCTCATTTTCGGTGGCAAGTCCAGCGCTTACAGCCATCTCGTCACTCTGTTTCTTGTTGATTTCCTTAATTGTTGTATGGGCACATTCAAGACTGCCGGTCAGGGACCTTTGCTCATTCCGGAGCTCGTGAATTTCGTTGCGCAAGTCTCTCTCCATTGCCTCACGAAGCACTTTATGCTCTAGCTTTATTTTTTCCTTCAGTCATGAAGCCTCGGTCCTCATTTCTTCCTTCAAATTAGCCAAATCCTTAGTCATGTTCGTAATGGTCAATCTACAGCGGCGAAGAATTACCGCATGCAGACCAGAGACATGAACAACAGTACTTTACGTATACTAAGTAAAAAAATTCAAAACTGGCAGCAGCGACGAAGCATAGAAATTCAAATTTTCAAATACGTGAGCAAATTGCTCTCCAAACGGACCTGCGGTGAAAGCAGAAAATCGTTAGGGGTGGCACTGCAGTTCTCCGTCGCTACTACACTGGCAAATGCCCCGCTATATGTGTACCCCCACTGACACCTCTGCGCATGCGCACAAATGGAGAGGCGCTATCAAGCGGCTCCGGCGCAGCGTCAGACTTGGCTACCGGCGTCCGACTGGGCACGCGCCGGCGCCAGTGCATCTACCGCGGCTATGAATCTACCGCGGCTATGAAGAGTTTGTGAGTTACATTGAACACCAGAGACGTTTCGGCCTTTCCACCTTGCCCATTTTTCGTGATGTTGCAAAAGCTTATGGCAACGTGCTTCAGAACTCAATTCTTAACGGTTTGTAAGGCATGGGCATACAGTGCCATGTGTTAAGAATCATTTACACGTTTATCAGTGATCGTGCGGTTCGTGTACGATTAGGGAGTACCATAAGCACCAAAAGGGTTCTATCACGAGGTGTGCCTCATGGAAGTGCTCTTTCCCCCACGCTCTTTAACGTCGTAATGGCTGGCCTTTCCGATTCGTTGCAAAAAAAAAAATTGCAGCCAAGTGCGCATGTCAGTATACGCTGACCCCGTCTGTATTTCATTTCTGGCTACCAACACAAGTGATTAGCCCTGATAGCTCGACAGGCTCTACTTTCGATAAAAGCTCACCTTCAAGGTGTGGGATTGCTCCTATCAGTGAAAAAATTCGGTGTTGTTCTGTTTCCAGGTGTAGGGAGACCTGAAGCGCGGTTGAAGACAGACCCTGGTCACTCTTGCATCCACCAATTCAATCACACACGTTTCCTTGGCGTCATTATTGACTCCCGTCTGCAGTGAGGGAAAGCTGTCGACGCGATTGTTTCAAGTCTATCTTCTCGTCTCAATTAGATCCGTAGAATGGCAAGTGAGCAATTGGGAAAACATCCTTATTCAATGGTGAAACTTCATGAACGGCTTCTGGTCAGTCGCCTAATGTATAAATTTCTTTTAATTTCCCCCTGGGCGTCACAGCCTCAACGCCTCGAAGTTGTCCACAGAGAGGGCCTAAGAAGAGCCATTGGAGTTCCTCTGGCGGCTGCAAACAAGGCCGTACTTCATGAGTATCTATCGAAACCTCTTAGCTTTGTCGCTTCTCAGAGACTAATAATGCATCTTCAGTCAGTCAGTCAGTTAGTTTTTATTTGCAGGAAAATCACATCATCCTGCGGGTGGCAGAGACTAAATGCATGGTTGCCTGACGAGGTCTCTGCCCCCGTAACAAAGAAGCGACCTACAGCAGTACAGCAGAGGGCTGGTACAAAAAAGAGAAGCTGCGTTACAGATAGTACACGCATACATACAACATATGGCTGTACTTAAGCACTATGGACAGTTTTTTTTTAAATCACATTGAAGATTCACTCAAATATAACAAAAACACGTAAAAAGAAGTCAACAATTGAAAACAGATTTTACATTTATCATTGTTACTTAACAATCTCATCGAAAAAAAAATTGCCCGCAGTTCACGTTTGAACCTTTTTCTAGGTAAGCAGAAATCTAAATAGAAGCAGAGTTATTTAACATGTCTATTACTTGGTATTCCAGATCTTGTTTTCCATAATTTGTTCTGACTTTTTTATTTCGGGGTTGGGGTTACGAATATCACATTGAGCCAGAACAGGTGTGTAAACACTGTGAAGTTTCTTTTTATATATTTTCTGTCCCAGTATCCATAAATAGACTTTACTTGCAGGTAAAACATCAAATCTTGGAAAAAGTGGTTGCGTCGACAACACTCTAATAGGGCCGGTGTGGTTCACTAAAAATTCGGAGGACACGTTTTTGCAGCAGCTGTGGGCTATCATAGTTCCCTTTTGTCGTTGTTCCCCAGACCAGAATGCCATACAAAAGTTTTGAATGGAACAGGGAGTAATATAATGATTGCTTTAGCCACAGAGGTAGAAGAGAAGCTATTTTTCTAATACATCCAACAGACTTCGCGAGTTCGGACAGCAGATGATTAACATGAGGGGTCCAACACAACTCTTCACTAAACCATACCCCAAGCAACTTTTGCACACTTACTTGTTCTCAGATAGGTCCGCTGTACTGTAAGTTCATTATTTTTCATGCTTATTGATTGGCTTAAATATCATGTACTTCATTTTTACTGCATTTAGCTGAAGTTTGTTGTGTTGCAACCATGTGCATAAACCATTTAAATACAGATTGGCCGATTGCTCAATGTCATACAGTGTTCTACCTGAAAAGAATAAAGTTGTGTCGTCTGCAAACATGGTTATTGTGGGTGTTCTTTGCAGCTCCGTTATATCATTCACATACAAAGGGAAAAGTAACGGGCCTAATATCGAACCTTGCGGGACGCCTAGTTTAATGTCAAGTTGTTTTGAACAAGTACAATCTATTTTGACAAACTTACGCCGAAACGATAAGAAGCTCCTGATTACGTCCAATGTGAGGCCTCGAATCCCATAGCAATCTAATTTTATAGCTAAGATTTCGCGGTCAACGGAATCAAAAGCTTTGCGTAGATCGAGAAATATTCCTAACGTGAAGACCTGATTTTCAAAATTTCTGATTATTTGCGGCCCCGCCGCGGTGGCTCAGTGGTTAGGGCGCTCGACTACTGATCCGGAGTTCCCGGGTTCGAACCCGACCGCGGCGGCTGCGTTTTTATGGAGGAAAAACGCTAAGGCGCCCGTGTGCTGGTGCGATGTCAGTGCACGTTAAAGATCCCCAGGTGGTCGAAATTATTCCGGAGCCCTCCACTACGGCACCTCTTCTTCCTTTCTTCTTTCACTCCCTCCTTTATCCCTTCCCTTATGGCGCGGTTCAGGTGTCCAACGATATATGAGACAGATACTGCGCCATTTCCTTTCCCCCAAAACCAATTATTATTATTATTATTATTATTATTATTATTATTATTATTATTTGCTGCTTGACGGCAAGAAGAGCGTCCTGAGTTGTTTTATTTTTCTGAAAACCATACAGCGAGGGTGATATATGATGATACTTGGTTATATATTTTGACAACCGGTTATTGATAGACAACTCGTAAATCTTTGAAAACACCGGTAGCACTGAGATTTGTCGGTAATTACTAATATCGTCAGTTCTACCTCCTTTGTGTATTAGAATAACATTGGCCAGCTTCAGTTTATCCGGGAAGACTCCCAGTAGAAAACGTGAGATTATCTAGGCTAAGACAGGGCTGATTATTATTGACACTCGTTTTACAGAGTCTACTTTAATTTCATCATACCCACTTGCGACATTATTTTTAGGTGTATTATAAGACCAATGATTTCTCTTTCAGTAACGGCTTCCAAAACGAATGACTTCGCTCTACGAGAAGGCCAGTAGTTCCCACTTTGTTGAACAGACGGCTGAGGTGCGGCTGCATTATTGAAATACTCGTTAATTTCATCTGCTAGCGTCTTGTCTACTATGGAGTCATCGATTACTATTTGGTCAGCCTTAACCGCCTAGAAGAGACGGTAGCTGGGCGATCCCTCCTCCAGCGGCTCTGCGAGAGATATGAATCGAAGGCCTACTTGGCACTTAATACCCTTATTCTTTAGGCCTTAACGTTGGAAGGCAAAGAAAACGGTTGAAACCTCCCTGGTCTTTTCCGAACCTCGAATGTAAGGTCACAATTCCCCATGTGAGCGCAAAGCGCAGCTCTCCTTTGGCAGCAACACGTTCACTCGTACGTGAATGCTTAAAATCAGAGTATGCCCGCCATCTAGATATTTTCACGGATGGTTCTGTAGACAAGGTCAAACAGGCTAGTGCAGCGGCTTTTTACATTCCTGCTTTGGACTGTAAGTGGTCTGTACGCTTTACTGCTGTCGTATCCTCCACAACGGCCGAAAGTGTTGCTATTGAGGCGGCTTTACGGAAGTTAGGGGTGTTGTCCGGCTCAACCTGTTGGCATCCTGATTCAAAATCTGCCCTTCAGAGGTTATAGCGCGCATTTGCTACTGATACCTTGTCTATAAGTTCTCTATGCTTGGTGCAGAATGTGCACAGCAGAGGCTTTACTCTATATTTCAAATGGGTACCCTCTCACATGCTAGTCAGAAGAAATGACGTGGCAGACAGTCTCGGTAATAACGCTTTCTCAAGGAATCCATCAAAAAAGTACCTCAAGATGGAAAAAGTCTCTTCAGAAATACGTTGCTCGATCATTTCAGTACCCTGTGGAGTGCGCCCCAGAAGCCATGTGTGACCAAGGGACTGAGAAGATCCCAGGCCACTCTACTACATCGAATTCGGACGGTATAAGACGGGCATGGCATCGTCTCTGCTTTGTTATTTAAGTGGTGTGTGCGTGGTTATCTAACATTATATCATTTGCTGCCCAGAGTACAACGCGGAAAGGTATGTGATGTTCGCTTTCTTCAAGAAGACAGGAGCCCTTCAGAGTACAGTTCAGGACATTGTCTACCCGAGTGGAAACCAGACATGCATAAGGGAGGCTGCACACCTTCTTTTAACATTTCTGCAGGACACTGATTTTGTTTCTAAATGGCGACAGCAGGAACGGACTATGGTCAACTGTGATTGAATGTGTGCGTAGTTGGTGTTTTCTGGGCTGGACAATGTTATAATGTGTGTGAATTTTTGCATAGATGGTGACTTCTCGAGTGAACTGTGTTCTGCTGTGAGTGAATGTGTGCATAGATGATGACTACGGGAGTGAAATATGTACTATTATAAGTGACTGTGCGCATAGCGGGGTAGATCCGACAGGTTTTAGGACATTATTAACATAGAAGTGACGCTACCGTGGAGCAATTGCCGGCAGAATAAGCAAGGCTAGTCCCACCTGTAGCATTTAGCACCTCAACTCAACTCAGAATTGACACTGCCCAATCCCTTGGACTGCTCAGCGCGTCGCACAAGTTTGCTTATAAATTTTGGCGATAATGTTTTCCTAAAGCAAAAAATAGTCGCTCCTCTCCACACCCTTCCTTCCTCCCCCTCTTCTCCGGACTAAGCCCAGTATGTCGCTGTCGTTTGAGATTCACACTGTACAAAAAAGGACGTAACTGTTTTGAAATCATTACAAAGAAAGGGGTCAGGCTTATTTTCGGCAAATACGGCAAGTGTCATTCTGCTACAGTGCTAATGCTCGGAAATAAAATTTCACTTTTTTCTGTCCACCACAGAATAAATCAAATTTTCTTCCTTTGTGAAATTCTCCCACAAGCAGAAATATATTCCATTACCTAATTTTATTCATCTTTCCACTGCCAGGCGCACACGACACACTGGGGAGCACAAGCTGCAACCAATGTTTGCCAGAACAAATTTGTTTAAAGGGATACTGCATTATCGGGGTTGAGGCACCAAATTTTGAGGCTACACTAATCTTCTTATGGGCTTCCTCTGTACGTAAGGTCATCTGCGGTGAAATATTGGATGCAACAAACGCTTAAAATATATTTTATTTCAGCTACCTAAAAGTCCCTAATTGCTCTTTCTCACGCTATATACCCATCGCTAGCGTTAATACTTGGTGACGCAGAACTGTGGAGCCATATCAGTGAATAGTAGTGACATCACCGCACAGCAACGTGACGTACCATGAACGGCGACGCGCGGAATTGGCGAGGCACTGCATCGGCGACCCGGCAGCCGGCACAATATATCGGCGTCCGAGCGAACCTTCCCTTCAATGAGACTATGGCTGCAGTTGATCTCGTTTATACCTTCTGCGCACAACGAATAAGCGAAACGAACGACTACATTTCACATGTTCACCCTTCGGCTCGGCTGCAGTACGAATAGGCTTAGCAGTCCGCCGGGTTCGGAGATTGTGGAGAGCGAGATCACGAGTTTTACAAATGGTCATCGAGCGTAGTTTTGACAACAGTGACCTGCAATCGAGGATTGTTTACATCTTAGGACGCAAATACCTCGAGCGGGAAGCGCCGCTGCTTGGCGGTGTGACCCAGTCTGTTGACCAGTGCTGCAGGCACCCGCGGCTGCAGCTAACAGTCGTCGGCGTCGCTTGAGGGCAACAAATTAAGCCATTTTATTTATCTCAAATGCGCGCCGAACATACCCCTAGATAAATCAATTTAAATTCATGTACTGCACTCACCGGAAAAAAGCAAAAAAGCATGTTACAACGAGTCAGATGCGCCGGACCTACGCGTTGTTGCAACCTGGCTATGAAGCGCTCCCCAGGCTGGCGCTGTCATTCTTCGGTGATTCTTGCAAAGATCGCACTGCGCAAACAAGTAAACGCACAAGCGGTTCATAAGAGAAGAGCTTGTTTAACCTAAGTAGAACGCAGCTTGCAATTATTCATGCCGAACTAACGCGCAATTGCTACCTGTATACAGATGCAGATATGTAGCACCGAGATGCAGTCGTCGTCATGGGCGCATTCTTGGGAGAGTTACGTACCGGTGTGGTAAATGCTGAATCCTGTGAAATTGTCTAGAAGCAGCCATTTAGCGAATACATGGACTGTTTGCTAAACAAGCAGCAGATATCGTAATCAGCAGCCACGGGACCCTGAGCAGCCTCGCGCAGCGCGGCTGCTCGGGCGGAGCGAAGTGAACATAAATACGCATACTGGTCGGGAGGAAAAGTGAGGCATCGTGTCTCTGTAATGTGGCCACGGTCAGCTACAAGTCACCGACACAGATGTCCGCCGAGCATTGGCGTCGGCGCGGCAAAGTGAAATATGTATAACACAGAAACCGCGCTGACATACGCGGTATACCGACTGAGATCGGCCGAAGCGAGCGGCTTCGTTTCAGGACTCAGTGTTGTCCCTCGCTCGCTTGGCTTTTCTCAGCATATTGCAGTAAAGGCCAAGTTTGCCGGCAGATTCCGAAAGGCACTGCTATGCACAACAGGTGAACGAGAGCAGACGACGCAGCAATACGTGCGTCACAATTTTTGGGGCCCATGTGACCAGGGTTGCTGCTCTTCCATGATAGCGACGTCACAACACACCCCGGTGCCCAGAAACCATAACCGAAATCGCTCAGTGTATAGAATGCAATATTAAATTATTTACCGCACATATATGAATTGCACAGCGTACATCACGCGTCCTGGGGCAATACACAACGTCTGAAACAGAACACGCCAACCAAAAATTTGGTGTCTCCACCCTTTTCAATTTTAGGCGGGCTAACATTGCCCTGCAATGAAAGCTCGCGTTCCTAAGTCGAGTGAAACGGCATCGTTTTTTGCTGGAAGCCAGCGGAAAGCACTTTGTGCCCTCATTTTTTCTTTGAACTGGTGCATCTGGCGGCGCCCCGAACTACTGCTCCTTGGAAGCTGTGACGTCACCCATTTCCCTGCCTCCATGCCCGGCCGGCCCAGCCGCTTCGGCATCACGGCGTGCGCCTGCTGCAGCTGCGTGGGCTATAAGCGCGACGTAGGGGACGCGCTGCGAGTGTGCCGCCGCTTGTGTCTGGAGTCCTTTGAGCTCGAATTTGATCCACGTGGCTGCCAGATGACCAAAGGGTGGGGGCGCCAAAGTAATCCCGCTAGAGGTTGTAACAATTGTGCGGCGGGGAAAGTGGCACGCCCTGTCATGCCTTCCAAAAGGATGCTAAGCTATGAAGAATGGATCCATGTCGCGAAGCTTCCTTCGCGAAAAAGCTTCTAGGTTCGAATTTTATATCGCGGCAAATTAATCGACAGCGACTAAGATATAAATCTTTCTCTGTTGCGAATCCTCATCATGCCACTGAAAAGACAGTGCCTCAAACCTCACGCTTTGCCGTACACAATGTCACGAATACTTGCGAAGGAGACATCCTTGAACACCTGGAGCCAGGCAGGACGAAGCGGTTCTTGTTGTTGTCCTCGATATAGCGGCAATGGTGGTCGACTAACTATAGTGCAAGCGCTACATCGTCATCTTCCAGATCTGCTTTGCGCCAGCTCGCAATACCAGGTGGCAATATTCGCTAGAAAGTGCGAAACCTTAAGCATGCATGCTAGCAGTGCTTTGGAGAAAAGAGGACCTAAATTACATGAAAATTACACGTGACTTGTAAAGAGTGCAGTTTACTGCAAAAAATGCGCATTCAGTAGCGCATGTTATCGCGCATAATTGACCATAATGGGAAGGCTAAAAACGTGGCAGCATTTGTTACAGGTTTATCGGCGTTGTCAACAGGCAGTTCAGAAACAACCTCCGAAGGAAAATCATTTCGCATGCGACGCGGAACAGAAATACACATTATAAACGCTCTCTTTTCCCTTATTCCGAATTCGCAGTATATTCAGAAAACAAACTGCACGTAGTCAGTGTATATGCTTGAACGGGTAGAAAAATAAATATATCGTCTAACAGTGTTTCCATGCGAGCATGCGCCGATGAAGAAAAATTGAGCGGAGATGTTCTTCGCCCATGCCCGAGACCATCCGAAAGCAATAACGCTGGCAATGTACTAAGAGGTCAATTCTACGAGAATTGCGCTCCTGTTCGTGGGAGCTACGCACGCAAGTATGGCTGCGTAGTAACAGTGCTCCAGTCACAAAAACTGGGTGCTGCGTTCTCTATGCCGAGTCAGTGAGTTGGCTGCTTTCATATGCCGAGCACTCACTCCGCTCGACATATCCTCCAAGCTCATTTTACTCGTCGTCGCTCGATGAGGCGTCGGGGTCGTAGCCGTCTCTCTAGTTCATGTTCATTTCTATATCCTAATGATACATTCGTTACTCCCAATTTCGAGGATGTAACTTTTGATGTGTTCCACGTTTTCATGCCGCAAACTGTGAGCTTCCAGGCGCGACAGCTGAGCCTTATTTCTTCCCAGTGTATACTATACGCCGATGATACCACGATATATAACTCCGATAGTAGCATAACTGCGCTTACGTCCAAACTTAACGAAGATTTAGCTATTATATACTCTTGGTGTTCTAAACATATGTTAAAAATAAACGCTGATAAAACTAAGTTTTTATTGCTCATATCTCCTCAACGACAAACTACCTATGTTCCCCCACTTGCTTAGGCCCGCACGTCATTCCAGACAGCGAATCATCATTGTTTTTAGGAGCAGAATTAGATCGCGATCTAAAATTTGATTCCCATATTTCTGCCATTAAATCGAAGATAGCATATGGCTTAAGAATTATCATCAGAACTCGCCCTAACTTTAATCAGTCTGGACTTTTAACCCTGTATAACTCGTTCATTCATTCCCATCTCTCTTACTGTATAAAATGCTGGGGTAACACCTACAATACTCATTTCACATCTTTACTAGTAGTTCAAAATCAAACAGTCCGAATACTAACATTAAGCCCCTTCGATTCTAATGCTCAATCTTTAATCAATTCACTGCGAATTCTCTCCGTACCTCAACTTGTCCAACTTAACCTTGGTATCTTCATATACAAAGTAATTAATGAACATATTTCATTTCCATCCATCCCAGAACCAGAGCTTACCAACACCAGCACAACAAGATTTGCCATTAACAGGAGCCTAGTTCTGCCTCAAGTACGCACCAATTATTAGAAGCAAACAATTTATTTTTCATCATTCTCCTTACGGAATACCTTACCGGAGAAATTAAAAAACACTAAACCTGTATGTAAATTTCAAAATGAACTAAAAGCGTTAATACTTCACAATATCTGTTAGACAAGCTACCATATTTTAGAATTATAAGGTATTACATCAGATGTACACCGCACGCTTTTAATATGTGCACTATTTTCCCTACCACCAATTTACTGTTCAGTTTTTCGCTTTTTTAGTAATTCTCTAATGTATAAGTAGTACTGAATAACTGTATAACTATAAGCACTGTATAACTTCTATTTTCATTATTCTGCTTGGTTGGTGTATATGCCTACTCACCCCTGCATATAATATGTGTGTCTCCGCGGAAATATGTAACGGCACGATTGTTTCATTAACTGTTATTACTACTGCTATGTTTGCATTTGTATTAGCATTTTGATTAACAATATAGGAGGTCCCAGTACAGTCACTGACTACGGGACCTCCTTATGTATACATTTATCCAGACTGTATTTCCTTTTTTTATGAAATAAACATGATTCTGATTCGTGATGTTAGCACAGTACGAAGGGAGCAGGCCGCCCCGATACGTGTGCCGTAACGCAGGCCACCCGCCTGGGCTGGCGGCAACTGGCGCACGCACACAAAGCCTACAAAGTAGCGCCATCCGCGCAAAAATACGTGAAACAAAGACTGCAGCTTAAGATGATCGCACCTTCTGAATCCAATTTCGGCGATTTGACAGAACGTCGCAATTTAACGCAGTATCCCTTTAAATAGAGTTTCTAAAAACCATCTCCAATTCGAATTCGCTGCCAGAAACACTTTCTCAATCTTTAAATTTAAGCCAGTAGTTGGAAAAGTAGTTGCTTTATTCGGTCGCCTCAAGTTACAATAATAATAATAATAATATTATTAATAATAATAATAATAATAATAATAATAATAATAATAATAATAATAATAATAATAATAATAATAATAATAATAATAATAATAATAATAAATAATAATAATAATAATAATATAATTAATATTATTATTAATATTATTATTATTTTACCGCATGCAAGAAGGCGCCAAAGATGACGAATGAGTCTACGAGCGCGAGCCTGGAAGAGGAAAAATCTGAAGCGCTCGGGGACTCTATATCCTAATGATACATTCGTTACTCCCAATTTCGAGGATGTAACTTTTGATGTGTTCCACGTTTTCATGCCGCAAGCTGAGCTTCCAGGCGCGACATCTGAGCCTTATTTCTCAGCTGTCCCTGTTCCCACAGGCGGACGTGGTCTCACTGGGCGGTGTCTGGTCGTATCAATAGCTTCTGATTGCTTGATTGTCTTTCGCTTTTGCAGGGCGCTTGCAGGTCGCTAGGGGCGCATGTCGACGTCCTCTCCTGGCCAGGGGAACTCCCCCTGGTCGGCCAGCCTCCCCCCTAACCAACTTCCCCTGGACGCCTTCTTTCGGGGTGGCGTCGGCACTATTCCCGTGGCCTTGGTTCCATCGGATGGTGGCGCCATTCGACTGAATAACCCGGATGCAGTTCAGACTGCGCTACAGGCGATTACGCCTCACTTCTTAAAAATCAGTGATGTCCGACAGTACGGCAGAGGAGGCGTGGTGTGCAGGTCGGCCGACCAGGCCTGCATCATGGATTTGTTAACGTCCACAGCTTTTGGAAGCCAGTCGGTAAGCGCATTTATACCGCCGCACTTGGCGTGCTCTAAAGGGCTGGTGCGAGGGGTTGACCCACGCCTTAGCCCTAAGGAAACGCTAGAGAAACTCTCCTCTGCAGGGGTGATTTCTGTACATCGGTGCACTCGGGTCGTTGAGGAAACAAAACTTCCAACTGAAACGGTAATTGCCACCTTTGCGGGTCTCTCCTGTCCATCTGAGTTGAAGGTGTGGCCCCTGGTTTTCAGGGTCGATCCGTATTCTTCAAGGCCACTTCAATGCCGCAACTGCTGGAGATATGGCCACAGCGCGAACGCCTGCAAGTCGAGCTCAAGGTGCAGTGTGTGTGGTGGTAATCATGACCGTGTAGGAAGGTGTTCAAAAGATGAGATGTGTTGCTTGTGCAGCGGTAGTCACTCCGCCACATATTCTAATTGTCCTGCAAGGGCTGAGGAGGTTAAGGTGCTGGAAGTATTAGAAAAGCGCCGGTGCTCAAGGCGCGAGGCTATGGCTATTGTTAAAGAAAGGACGTACGGGTACTCAAGTGTGGCAGCACGGCAGACGACTGCGGTCGTGGATTCAAGTCTGACAGATGCGATTGCTGCAGCAGTTGAAAAGGCAATGGCCAAGGTCATGGATCGGCTAGTGAATTCAATAACAGAGTGCATATCGCAAGTCATGGTGGCGCAAATGACCTCTTCAATAATGACCTCCAATGCTGCGTTCAAGTCATCCGTGGATCCTGCAGTACCTACTAAACTCAGTGCGGAGACACCTTCCCTTGTTTCAATGCAGCCGCAAAAAGAGCGCACGCCTCCAACTCATGTACCTGAAGTCACGACCGGAGCAATTGATGGGTGTGTTGAACTGATGGAGCTCGATGCTCGAGCTCAGAAACGTAGCCGGTCTCCTTTAGCCGTTGCTGGTCCGTCTAGCTCCCCTCAATCCAAAACAAAAAAGAGTAATTCAGGAAAAACTGGTCACCACAGCATTTTGGAAAAGGCAGTTGCTGCTGCAGATCTCTCCCCAGAATAGGGTCTCTGAGAGTGCTGCAGTGGAACTGCCGTTCCATTCAATCAGCTTTCACTGATTTAGTAACTCTTTCAAATCGATTTTCTCCTCATGTCATTGCGCTTCAAGAAACCTGGTTGTCGAAAGAGTTTTCATTTCAAATGGAACATTATCGAATTTTTAGAATGGACCGCCCATCAAGGGGGGGCGGTTTGCTTCTGCTGGTTTCATCCAGATTTTGTCACAAGGCACGATTGGTGTTTCAGCGGGTGGACGCTCATTGCGAAATTCAGGCAGTGGATCTTTCAGTTCCTGGTTTCCATCCCATTACTGTCGCAAATGTATATTTTCCATCTGGGGTTCATGACTCACGGCCATTAGATTCCTTACTCTCTGTCAGCAGATCACATGTGTTGCTTGTTGGGGATTTCAATTCGCATCACTTGACTTGGGGTTATCGAACAGACCAGTGCGGTTTGCGTTTATGGGATTGGGCTTGTGTGAATAACCTAAACTGTCATAACTCGGGTTTTCCGACCTTTCTCCGTGGGCACTCCCGATCAGCATTGGATTTAACGTTTTCAACCCCAGGGGTAGCAGTTTCCTCCTGGACTCCGGTTGACTGTGCCACAAACAGTGACCATTTCCCACTCACTTTTGACATTGTGTGTCCGATGACTTCTATCGGCGGATTCAGTTGCACCCTAGTCGATTACAACAAGTTCAAAAGTTCACTCAGTTCAGAACTACACTCTTTGCCGAATTGGTCTCAGGAGAGCAGGGTGTTAGGCTTATGCTCTATTTTAGATCGGGTACGGAGGCAATCAGAGTTTACAGTGTGCGATAGCATAGGCACTTCTCAGAGCCCTTGGTGGAATGCAGAATGTTCAAAAGATTATAGGCGGCGCAAGGCAGCCTGGAAGAAACTTATCCATAATCAATGTCCCCGGAATTGGATCGATTATAAGTTTCTTGCAGCTACCTTCAAGCGCACAGTCGCTAGGGCAAAAGAAAAATATGATGAAGAGAATTATGCCCATCTATCAAAATCTAATAACAGACAAGCCTTGTTTCGCTTTCTGAGGTCAAGGAACAGGCTGCCACCGCCTCACAACATCCCCTCTAATGTGCTGACTCCAGTAGAGCTTGCCAGGTCATTAGAAGAAATTGGCAAAGGCTTGGAACACCGTTTTTCGGCTGCGCTCTCTCGCCCACAACTGCTTGGGAATCACTATGATGATTTCCTTAATGTCTCGGTTTCTGAGCTCTCCCAGGTGATAAATCGGTTACCTTCTGCAGCTCCTGGTCCTGACCGTGTCACCTCTGCGATGATTAAAATACTGTTCGACGAATCCCCCAATGCTATATTGGAGCTGGTAAATTACTCTATTAGAACCCCATGGATCCCGGATGTATGGCGTGTTTCTAAAATTATCCCGGTGCTTAAAAAGCCAGGCGAAGGGTTGGTCTTAGACAACATTCGACCAATTTCATTGACATCGAACCTGGTGAAATTGGTTGAACGCGTGCTGTATGGACGAATCATGCCCATTATTACTGAAAAGGGACTACTTAACCCCTGTCAGATTGGTTTCAAGCCTGGGTGCTCTATATGGTGTGCGCATACTGACCTCGAAAGCCGTGTCCGACTGGCGCGCCGGCGTCGACAGTATGCTGCGCTGGTAACTCTTGACATCTCGAAAGCATATGACAGTGTCGAACATGGGCCTCTGATGTACAGACTACGTGCTCTGGGATTGCCAAGTTATTTTGTGGAATGGGTGTCAGCTTTCCTGGCTGACAGAGAATTTTATTGTTGTCAACGCGGAGTTTCTACAAGGAAATTTCATCAATCTAGAGGTGTGCCTCAAGGTGCAGTTCTCTCCCCTGTTCTATTCAACCTCTTACTCAGTTCGATTCCGACTTCCCCTGACGTGACTACGTACGTGTATGCAGACGATATAGCTTTCTTTGCTGCTGCGAGTGATTTACATTCTGTGTATATGGTTTTACAGTCATATTTAAATTCCCTTGACCGATGGTTATCTGAATTACACTTAAGTCTTAATGTAAACAAGTGCGCTTTATTACCTTTTCCGGTTACTCAACAGGTACACATTTCATTGTCTTATCGTCATCATGTCATTCCTCAGGTATGTTCCCTAAAGTATCTCGGGGTAACTTATGATTCCTCTCTCTCTTGGCGGCCACATATAGATCAGGTTGCTGCGAAAGGGATTCGGGCGGTAGGCCTTCTGCGAAGGATGAGTAGCCCTCGCTGCGGTTTGCGCAGACATGCTCTGCTGCTGATTTACAAAATGTATATCCGCCAATCTTGGAATTCGGTTGCGTTTTGTTTTCTGGAGCAGCTGCATACAAAATGCGCCCACTTCTGCTCTTAGAGCGAGAAGCTCTGCGCCTGTGTTTGGGCCTCCCTAAATACGTGGCAAACAATGTTTTGTATCTGGAAGCGCGGGTGCCGTCTCTTACTGCAAGGTTTCGCCTTTTGACAGTACAAACGTTTTTAAAGTTTTGCGACTCGGACCAGCATGCATCCGCGTTGATCTTCCTAAGGCAGCGAGCGGAGTTCTTGGGTGTCGGATGGTCTCGCCTTCAAACTCCCCAAATCTGTTTCGTTGAATCTTTGCTGGGCCCACTGAATGTGCGAATACCTGAAATTGTTCCGGTGCGGTCCATCCCTGCAAATGTGTCTATCATCTACGATGATATTTATCCACGTAATGCAAAATTACTGCCTTTCTCATGGTTAAATGGTATGTTGCAGGATTATTTGTCGACCTTCAGCTCACATGTTGCAATTGCGACTGATGGCTCGGTGTGTGCAGAAAAGGCAGGTGTAGGTATTTACTCCCAGTCCCTTGACTGGTCTTTTTCTCTCCGTCTCCAAGATTTCACTCCTATCTATCTGGCTGAGTTTCTAGCAGTGGTTCTCGCTCTGCGCAAGATACCGATTTCTTTATCAGCAGTAATAATAATTACGGACTCGTTATCTTTATGCACTTCCCTCTCGGCGTCCACTGAATCGCAGCTCTTTCGCATTCTAAAATTCCTGATCCCTCCACACATCAAATTAATTCGATTTCTTTGGGTTCCTGGGCACAGGGGTCTTCTATTAAATGAATCAGCTGATGCTTTAGCGAAGGCAGCCCTGAGTGGACCGATTGTTGACCCCGCTTCCAAAAACTGCTTACATCACGGCGGCACGCTTCCGACGGTACACCGTAATGAACGAACTGGGTGCATCAG
>JARKHS020020123.1:0-12705 GCA_030143305.2 Amblyomma americanum
GACAGGACAAAGGAATTGAGTAAACGACGCCTTCCGCGCATGCCGTAGAGGGATCTCTGTGCCGAATGGTGCAACAACTGCTTAGTTCTGTTGCAGAAAAAGTTCTGAAAATTATCAAGCGCGAGAATAGGAGGGCTCCGGCTGAAGCGCGCAAGCAATATAAAAAGGTTGCTGTTATCCCCTACATGCACCAAATTTCGCACAACCTTAAAAAAATTCGTTTACTCAATTAAAAAGTCGTTTACTCAATTCGTTTGTCCTGTCGCAAGGTATACATCGGCCAAACAGGCCGATGCATCAATGATAGGCTGAAGGAACACAAGAACGATTTATCTGGTACTTCACTCAGGAATCTGCCCGTCCACTGCCGAAACTGTGACCCACAAAATCCATGCCATCCTTTGTTCGAAAAAGCCACTGTGATAAAAAAGCACAGGAACAAGTTGACACGTGAAATAGTGGAAGCAACCGAGATTGCTAGGCACGAGGGTGAATGTGTAAGTGCACCCTCGGTTTCATTGTCGGAAAAAGAGTTAATCTTTCTATCGGGGCCTGTTTGAAGTAGTAATGGTTTTACAAAGGAGTTAAACAAAAAAATTTTTCCCACTATTCAGTCCTTTTCGCTTTTATTGTTTTTATGCACCTCATCTTTTAGCTTTAGCCGTGTTTTTTGTTGGCTTCATCTTTCATGCTCCTCCCAGTTTTTTATCGTTTTATCTATCCAGTGCATTTTATCTTCTGTGTTTAGCCGCGTTAATTGTAGGCTTCACCTGTATCGTTAAATTTTCGTTTGCCTATCCAATCACCACTGTGCTTTTTCATTGTTGGTTTTTGCTTGCCACTATGCTTTTCTTTTTTCGCCACGTTTGATTTTTGTTTTACGCGTATATTTTGGTTCAATGTTTTCGGGAACCGTCTTCAAAATTCTGTCTGTCATCTGCGCCACTATTTTCACGTGTCGGAGTGTTTCTTTCAAATGACTTGGTAAAGTTTTTTGCATCTTCTTGCTCTGCTTTTTCCTGCTCTGTTCAAAATTTTTCGGTTTTTTTAGCCTTTGTCATTTTGCCCCACCTGCCTTATCATCTCTGTTTCCACGAGCGCATAAAACTTTCGCCGCTTGGTGGCGTCTCTGTCATGGGTATATATGCAGTGTTTCGATGATTCTTGAATAAAGTTGAAGTTCAGCGCCTGTGACGTCGTCCTCTGTGTTTCTTCTGTCCCTGTGCTTTAACGCGCTGTCAACAAGAATGGAACAACTGAGATGCGCTATGCGCAAATTGAAAAGGAGTCTTTAGCTATAACATGGGCCGCGGAACCTCTCGAAAGCTATGTGCGTGGACTGCACATCACTGTGGAAACAGACCACAAACCATTGGTTGCTTTGCTAGGAAAGACTCCGCTTGATCTGGTTCCGCCTCGCATTCAAAGGTTCAGAATGCGGCTAATGCGGTTCAGCTTTGAGGTGCAGTATGTCCCGGGCAAAAATCTCGAAATAGCTGATGCACTCTCCAGAGCACCAGTGGCAAGCCAAAAGACGAAGAACTTTCTTTCGGTCCATGAAGTCTACTGTTACGTTGCCGGCGTGTTATCTGAGTTGAGCGAGTCGCAGCACTTCGGGCTAGTAGCCGAAGAACAGGCGAAGGACGAGACTTGTCGTACGTTGTGTCGCTACGTCCGTGAGGGGTGGCCTAGTCTACATTCGTTATCTGCCGTTTTGAGGCCCTATTGGCAGGATCGCGCCGTTTTGAGCGTATGTAAAGGTGTCCTCATGCACGGCACTCGCATTGTTGTGCCACACTGCCTTAGAAGCAGAATGTTAAAACTGCTTCATGAGGGCCACCAGGGTGTTGTAAGGTGTAGAGCAAGGGCAAGGGAGTCCGCGTGGTGGCCAGGTTTAAGCGCTCCGCTTGCGGTATTCATTGCCGACTGCCGCACGTGTTCCCAATTTCGCTTCCAGCCGTGCGAGCCAATGATCCCGACCGAGACACCTTTTCGGCCATGGCAAAGGGTTGCCGCGGATGTCTGCCATGTGAAAGGCTGTAACTACTTGCTTATAGTTGATTACTTATCTCGATTTCCAGAATTGTGTCCGCTGACCTCTCTCAGCAGCACAGAAGTTATTTATCATTTTAAGAAGGTGTTTTCTACTCACGGTATACCGGAAACGCTGGTAACCGATAACGGTGCTCAATTTGTCAGCCAAGAGTTCAGCCAGTTCGCGAACTGTTATGGATGCAAACGTGTGACGTGCAGCCCTAGGTACCCGCAGGCAAATGGGGAGGTAGAAAGAATGGTAAAAACTGTGAAAGAGCTGCTGCTAAAATCTGGTGACCTACATCTGGCTTTGTTAGCATACAGGGACACGTCGGGACCCCTAGGAAAAACGCCAGCAGAGCTACTCATGGGGCGGCGCCTTCGCACTACCTTGCCGCTCCACCCAAAGAAGCTGGCACCCAAGACCCCCAATCTCAAAGAAGCACGGGAAAAAGACGCGGCTTTCAGGGAGACTCAGCGGCAAAATTATGATCGCCGGAATGCTGCCCGACATATGTTCCCGTTGGTGCCAGGTGTTTCGGTTTGGGTCAAAGACTACAGGCGAAAAGGTGTGGTGCTTCAGCGCGCAAAGCGGCCCCGCTCGTATATTGTGGTTTTGGAGAGCGGGGGCCAGATTGAACGAAACCGGCGAGCACTAATCAAGCAGGCGCCAAACAGAGGCTCGGATTCCAAGGACGGGGAGTATGAATTTCTGTCTAGCCTAGACGGTACAGAGGAGGACGGAAACTCTGTTTCTATTGAACAAACTGTCCCAGACGGTCCCGAGGAGAACGGAACCGAAGCCACACGCTTTGGTCGAAAAGTAAGAAAGCCGGAACGGTACGGTATTTGTGAACGCCACTCATGGAACCGCTTCCAGTGAATAGTTGTTGTATTTTGTTTTGCAAGTTGCTGCTTTAGTTTTCTCAAAGGAAAAGGGAAGATGTGGCGTTATCGATCCTCGTGTGATAGTATCTATCGTAGCAAGTGCACGTGTACTCTTGTGATGCTCGGCGCATGCGTGACGTACTCAGTGTCTGTATATATACTTGTCAGGTTGCAATAAACGGAGGCTTATTTCCTTTGGGCATGGGCCTGGGGGCCATGCATTAGTCTTCGTCGATGTGTCGTCCTGCGAAACACCACAAAGCCTTTGGACTTTTTTCACGCTCCAAAACTTCACTTTCAAATCCACCAGGGCCGCAGTAATCGTTTCTGCATTCCGCCTCCATCGAAACTCTGGCGCCGTGAGTGGGATTGAAGCTCGGACCTCGTGCCCAGTGGCAGAATATCATAGACACTCAGCCATTACAGTTGTGACGTTCCTTGTGTGTGCTACGAGGGTCCGCGTTCGACGGCGCGGCGTAGACGGAGCCCCCAGTGGCGGCGAAAGCACTCAAAGGAAAACAATTCAGCTGGAAGAGAGGAGAACGGCGACAGCCGGTCTCGTTTTGGAAGCAGCCAGCAGACATGTTTCTACTGTATATGGCTGCAAGCAACTTGAGTGGGATTGCTTTCGGGCCTGCCGCCGTGGACCGCACAGAGACGACCCAGGTGACAGCGGCATCATCAATTACCGAGCCATACTCGTTGAGAGTGAACGACCAGAACGAAGGGGTTTAAGCACAACCGGACCCCTTTCCATAGTGTCGGCACGAGTCGAACGCCGCCGCCGCCGCCGTGGGGAGACGGGCGTTATCTTCCCCAATTGCCGTGGCCGTTCCAAGGGGGCCTCGTTTCGGCGGGCCTGGCCCCGTGGCAAGACGGCGGGCATCATCAATCAACCCTCCCGAGCACATCCCAGGACAAGGGACCACTTTCCCGGCCTTTTAGTGACCTCGCGTTCCGGCCTTGAGGGGCGAGTGTCATTTGATGGAGAACGGAGGCCGGTGACCCGCCGGAACCGTCAGCGGGCCAGAGCGCGCCTTACCACAGCCGACGCTATGCGCTACCTCGACGACAGCCTTCTTTCCCTCGGACTCAACACGTGAGGGGGGCGAGACCATAAGTGCGGTGGTGTGTTTGTGCGCCCAAGTGAAAGCCATAGCCCCCACCCCACTCCGGCGTGGGCGTCCTCACCCTAGGGAGTGTGGGGATAAGAGGATATAAAAATCGACAAGGAGTACCGAAGGAGGCACGCTCAGGACGACATCGTTCGCCAAGGGGGCCTTCAGCGCCGAAGCCCGACGGCGTGCAGCTTCTGCCAGCAACCGTTCGAGCTCAACTCCGGAGCCCCTCCATCGTCCCCATGAAGTCGTCGGCACGTAAGCTCGGACGCCCCAGCCTCTGATGTATAATCATAATCATGTGTAATTATTGAATATATCTGTTTGTTTAAACTGAGCCATACGGTGTCTCTTTGCCTCTCCGTCCCGTGTGGACCTGCGCATTATGGGGGGTCATCACACTGGTGTCAGAAGTGGGGTTTCAAAAGCAAATGTCCTCTGAATGCTGCGACATTCATGACTTCAAAATTGTAATCAAAAGGGAATCACGGGACTGATTGTGGGACTTTAACCCCCATTTGAGAGGCTTGAGACACCGGAGGGCTTGAGTGAAAAAAAAATGTCTGTATCTGAGGGAGCTCCCACTCCACAGCCGTCGCTCGGAGCAAGCATGCTGGCATTAGGAAGCGTCATTCCGACGTTTACGGGAGATAAGACAGGGGTTCCAATCTCCGATTTCTTTTCCATGCTAGAAGAGATTGGGAAAATGGGGGGATGGTCCGATGCTCAAATGCTGGGAATGGCGAAGTGTAAGATGGCAGGAGCTGCTCATGATTTTGCATGGCGACACGAATAAGTAAAATCCACAAAATCATTTGCGGAATTTAAGAAGCTTGCGGTTGAGCATTTCGACACTGAACCACGTCACGTGCGGGTACAGAGGTTCCGTGACGCCGGACAGATGGTAGGGGAGGACGTGCGAACGTTTGCGTCGCGGCTTCAGCGCCTAGCACGCGATACGTTAAGCAGGGAGGAGGAAGGGGACCAGCTAAGGAAGAAATACGCGGAGGATCTACTTAAAGAGGAAATGACCGCTTTGGTCGTGGCTGGTCTGCAAGACCCTGTGCGCCGGTTCGTGCTCTCGCGCAAGCCGAGCAATTTCGACCAAGCCGTGGCGGCCGCATTGGATGAGGAACGAAATGAGGCGTTAACGACAGCCGCAGCGAGAGTACGCGTCATAGAGAGAGCGGTGCTCAACCCTGAGGTTGCTCTCTTGACAGAGCGGTTAGATCGCTTAGAACAGCTGCTATCTCAGCAGGTGGAACGCCAGGTTGAAGCGCGCGCTCAACAGCGCCCATTCGCTGGAAACCTGAGACCGCCACAAAGCTACAGGCGCGGTATGCGAGATTTTGAAGAAATCGTATGCTTCGCTTGCCAGGGTCGCGGACACATCGCCAGGTTCTGCCAAAACGTGCGCCGTGGGGAGCCACAAAGAGAAGCAGGCGAGACACGCCCTAAGCAAGCCTACAGCGGGGCTCCAGATACCGAGACAAAAAACTAGATAGTCCTCCCCATCCTGAGGAGCATGGGGAGGGAGCAGTGGATGATGAGGTGGTGGTAGTTTGTGTGGCCGACGAGGCATGCCCTGTTGTGCGCTGCAAGTTAAATGGTTGTTGCATGGAATTGTTGATAGATACGGGGTCAAAGGCGACATTGCTTAAGGAGAGCAGTTTTAACACGCTTCGAAGGAAGGGGGACCGCGAGGTGTTGGAAGCGTCTGGTGGTATGGCAACCAAATTTGTAGGCATAACGGGGGATCCTCTTGGCATAAGTGGACTCTACCGGTTACACTTCTCTCTCGGCGGAATTGCATTGGAGCACCCCTGCTACGTATGCCCGGACACGGTGTCTCTGCCAAACGGAGTGTCAGGTATATTAGGGCAGGATTTTTTGAGAAAAGGGAAGGTAGTAGTCTCATTCTCTGAGGAAGAGGTTAATGCGGGCGGCTCAAAAGTTCCGTTTTTGAACAGGAGAGGGGCTGAGATTCGCTACCGATATTGACACCCGTCAAACAATGGGATCATTGGAGAAGGTATATTCGCGGGTTGCCGTCAGGCTGGTCGATGAGGCGGTCATCCTTCCTTGGTCGGAGCACATATTGTACGCGTTTGTGCCTTCAGATGTAGAGAGCGGCGCCGTGGGAGTGCTTGAGCCAGTCGACTCTCTCAGCAAAGGCCTGAAGGCAGCCGCGTGCCTCGTGACAGTTAATGACGCCCACAGAGTGCCCCTACGGGTGGTTAACTGAAGCCAGCAGCCACTGAGCCTTCCCAAGAACAAAACATTGGCTTTCTTCACCTCTGCGATAGAGAAACGTGAGCCCACCGATACGGTACTCGCAGCTGTAGAGCATGCTAGTCCATCGGCTGCTATAAAGGTGTCGTTCGATCTTTCTCCCGTAAAATCCAGGGAGATGGAGGCTCTGGCTGGTTTGCTGAACGACTACTCGGAGGTATTCGCCGCGTCCAACCTGGATTTGGGCTGCTGTGGCGTTATAAAGCACAGGATAGTGTGGGATACACTGGTATCCCCTCCTCGTCCCCCGCGCCAGCGGCGGCCGTGACTTACACGGGCGCGCTGGCCACCAGGAATGTGGAGAGAAGGCACCCCCGCGACTCTGCTCATTTCCGCCCCAGCACTGACGTGACGTCACGGCAGCGCGCCGCCTTCTGCGGAGAGGGTAGCACGCCTAAGCTTGACGGTAACGATTTGCTGCCAGGGAGGGAATGACCGAGGGGATAAAAAGGGGTGATCGCGCGGCGGGAAGGCTCTCTCGCCGCCGGACCTGACCTAACTACCCCACGGACCCCTTCCGCTGCCCGCCGGCCCCCGAACACCAACGCCGGTCGACGTCAACGACTTGGTGAGCTACTGAACATCTATTTTACGGATAGAACATTCTTCCGCAGTGTGCTTTACCTCGCGTTAGGATAATAAACTATTTCCTAGCGTGCCCTGCCGTTGCCTATTTCGTCCGGACCTGCCGTGGCTGCGACTCTGCGCCACGGGTTGGGGAAACGTGTTGCGTGCTTAAATAACGCCTGCGTGTAGCTTGCACGGAAGCTCGCCTTCCCGGCCGGCTGGACGCAGAGTGACCCCATAATAGAAACCGGCACTTCATCGCCCGTTTACCAGCGTGCGTACAGGATTCCTTACTCCCAACGTGAGGAGATGGAGCGGCAGGTGCAGGACCTGATTGATCGCGGCATTGTCGAACACTCAAAGTCACCCTGGGGAGCACCAGCACTATTGGTGGAAAAGCCAGATGGCTCGTATCGATTGGTAGTGGACTACCGCAAACTAAATGCCGTAACTCCCATCGATCCATACCCCATCCCCAATATACAGGAGACGCTTTCTCAGCTGGGCTCTGCCAGGTACTTCACGGTAGTGGACATGGCAGCGGGATTCTGGCAGATAGCAATGGATCCGGCAGATGCCGAGAAAACAGCACTCAACACGCCCTCAGGGCACTATGAATGGAAAAGAATGCCGATGGGTCTGGCCAACAGCCCTGCTGTCTGGCAGAGAACCGCTGATGTTATCCTGGCAGGTCTTCTGGGGAGGCAGTGCTTCGTGTATATGGATGACATAATCATATACAGTGACAGTTTTGAGAACCATTTGCGCGATATTGAGCAGGTTTTGGTGCGACTAAGTGGAGCGGGTCTCAAGCTGAAGCCCTCTAAGTGCCAATTCCTCAAAAACGACGTGAAATACCTCGGGCACGTTGTTTCAGCTGACGGCGTGCGACCGGACTCTGAGAAACTAAGGTGTGTCTCGGATTTTCCATCCCCGACTAGAGTCCGCCAGGTCCGGCAGTTTCTCGGCCTGATCGGTTACTTCCGAAGGCACATAGAGGAGTTCGCCAAGCTCGTTAAGCCGCTCACCGCCTTAACAGCCAAAAATGTCGCCTTTCGCTGGGACGAAAACGCGGAGGATGCTTTTGGGGCCCTGAAAAGGAAGCTAATGAGTGCACCGCTGTTGCGCCACCCGGATTTTAATTTGCCCTTCGTTATGGCCACAGATGCGTCAAAGTTCGCAGTTGGTGCCGTGCTATCTCAGGTTATCGAGGGCAAAGAACATCCCGTTGCTTTTGCTAGCCGACAGCTGAGCCCCACAGAGCAAAAGTACGGAGCTACGGAAAGGGAGTGCCTCGCCGTTGTCTGGGCAGCAAAGCACTTCAGATGCTACCTTTACGGCCGCAAATTCAAGCTAGTCACAGACTGCCATCCTCTGAAATGGGTGATGAGTGTCAGGGACCCTAGCTCGCGACTCGCTAGATGGAATCTACACCTGCTGGAATACTGCTTTGAAGTTGAGCACAAGTCAGGAAAGACACATCTGAATGCTGATGCACTCAGCCGCACAGCTGCCGTGGCAGCTGTAGATGAGTTTGTCCCCGTAGTCGACCCCGCCGAATTACGCACAGAGCAGTGCAAAGATCCTGACCTGAAGCGAATAATCGAAAGCTTAGAGGGCGCACCGTCTCACCCCGAACAGCTAGGTTATTTCATTGGCAAAGACGGCACCCTGTGTCGGCGCACGAGGCCAACCAGGAAAGGGAGACCAGAGAAAACCGCTTGGGAGAGAGTCGTCATACCTCGGTCGTGGACAGAAAGGGTTCTTCGCGCGTTTCACGATGCGCCATGCGCCGGTCATTTTGGCGTAGCGAAGACACGCAGGCGTGTAGAGCGTTTGTACTTTTGGAGTGGCATGCGACAGGATGTTAGAGACTACTGTGCGAAGTGTCATTCCTGTCTCGAAAGAAAAACACCCAAGGGACGAAGACCAGCTCCAATTCAGCCGCTCTCTGAGGTTTCGGTTCCCTTCGAGCGGACAGGTATGGACATAATGGGCCCATTGCCCACGACCACTTCCGGAAACAAGTACATTTTAGTATTTGTCGATCACCTTTCAAAATACGCGGAAGCGGTAGCGCTCCCAGATCAGAAGGCAGACACGGTTTCAAGAGCATTTGTCGAACAGATCGTGCTCCGACATGGATCCCCGAGGCAACTCTTGACAGATCGGGGAACGAACTTCGTGTCGCAGCTAATGAGGAGAGTTTGCGAGCTGCTTAAGATCGCTAAGAAGCAGACAACACCGTACCATCCGGCTTGCAACGGCGCGGTGGAGTGACTGAACCAAACCGTGGCCGGGCTCCTGTCGCATTTTGTTTCGCGCGACCAGCGGGACTGGGACTTGTGGCTCCCGTATGCAATGTTTGCCTACAATTCCGCACCACACGAGAGCACGGGCGAATCGCCATTCTTTCTTCTCTACGGCCGAGACCCGGACCAGCCTAGTGAAATGCCAGAGGGCCCCCGTCGTGTCCCATACGCTTCACTGGACGACTATAAGGTTGAGCTAGAATCGCACTTGCAAGTGGCGAGGGACATCGCAAAGGAGGCCTTAAAGAGAGCGGCGAAGCGCAGGAAGGAGGTGCACGATCGCAGTGCTAGAGACGCGCCGTTTGATGTGGGGGACAGCGTGTACATTGAAAACTGCCAAAGGCAGATTGGGCTAGCTCGCAAGTTCCAGACGAAGTGGAGACGACCGTGCGAGGTTGTCGAGAAGCTTTCTCCGGTAAACTTCAGAGTCCGAGACGTGAACCGGCGCTTGATAAGGATACACGCAAATCGCCTCAAGTCGGCACCGGTTCAGTATTCACGAAATGAAGAAACGGAAAGCGCGGATTTTGATGGGGACAGAAGTGAAGCGGAGCGCGCAGATAGTTCCAGACTATATCGAACTCCAGACTATATCGAACTCGTTTATATCGAATTACCCCGTATATCGAACAATTTCTGAACACCGTAATGTTACAGTGAGAACATATAGGAAAAAGTACGGTTAAATCGAACAAAACTAGCAGCCGCACGCGATATATCGAACTTCAACTCCGCAAGATTTTCCCAGAAGTTGGCTTTCCCGTGCGGCAGCCGGGCCAGCTGCCGACACCCCCCCTCCCAAAGTGGTTTAGCACAACTGCGTGTGTGTGGCGCGGCTCTGCCTCCCTCAGACAGCCACCTCCTAGAAAGAAAAAGTGGTTCGACCCATCTCTCGCTTTGTCACAGTCACGTGGCACGTGCGCCTGCACACAGTTCAGTTGCAAGTCGCGTCCTCAGAACGCATTGCTCGTCCGCTCTGTTTAACGAGATGGCTGCCGTGAAACGGCAGCACTAGACAATATCCGCAAAGATAGAGGTTATCAAAAGAGTTGAACGTGGAGAAAAGAAGTCGGATGTCGCCGCAGCATATAGCATCCCAAGAAGCACGCTGAGTACGGTCTTGAAAAATAAGGCCGACATTAGGGCAAAGGCGGACAAGAGGCCTGGTGCTACCGGCGCCCGCCGCGTACGCACGGCTGCATATGAAGACATGGAGGCAGCAGTGTACAAGTGGTTCCTTGATGTCAGGTAACGGAACATCCCCGTTTCTGGCCCCATAATTGAGCAGAAAGCGAAGGATCTCGCTTTCATGCTGAACAGACTCGACTTCAAAGGCGGTTCAGGTTGGCTGCAGCGCTTCAAAGAGTGCCACAGCGTTGTCGGCCGGGCTGTCAACGGTGAAAGCCGCACGGTGGACGTCAGCAGCGTGCAGAAATGGATTGACGGAAATTGGAGTGACATCATGGCAAGATATCCCCGCGATATATTTAATGCCGAGGAGGCAGCCTTGTTCTGGCAAATGCTGCCCAACAAAACGCTGGCATGTCGTGATAAGTCCCACGGCGGGAAAGTTAACAAAGCGCGAATATCGGTGTTGCTCGCCACCAACGCTGATGGATCGAGCAAGCTTCGACCACTTGTGATTGGCCAGAGCAAATCGCCGCGGTGCCTGAACAATGCACTCTCTCTTCCGGTGACCTACGTGTCCAACGGAAAAGGTTGGATGACAAGCAAAGTTTTTGGCAAGTGGCTGAAGTCCTGGAACGACGACCTGGTAAGCAAAGGCAGAAAGGTCTGCTTACTCGTTCATAATTGTTCTGCTCACCATTGTAAGCTCAGCGTAAGCAACATAGAGCTTCGCTTCCTGCCACCGAACACAACGTCGGTGCTGCAGCCTTTGGACCAAGGTGTCATTCGTGCACTGAAGGCAGGCTACAGAAAGCGCCTTCTGCAATGATTATTGCTAAATTTCCGCACTGGCCGGGAGTTGAAAATTGACCTCCTAGGCGCAAATAACGATATTGACTGCATCGTGGAATGGCGTCAAAAAAGAAACAATTCGAAATTGTTTCCATCACTGTGGACTCTGTGCTTCCGGCGAGGCTGGCGCCAGCACAACTGAAAGTTGCGATGAACCCCTCGATATGATGAACCACTCGAGGAACTTAACGATTTGTTAACACAGCTGTCAGAGTTCCCAGGTGCCGTTTGTGTTGGGACTGCAGCTACAGACTTTGTCTCCGTTGACGACGATGTTGCGACTACCGGAGAGCTAGCTGACGAAGATATTGTTGCCGATCTGACTAGGGATCTCGCCGTCGACGGTAACTGCGAGGGCCCAACGAGTTCCAACCCGCCCACGTGTTCTGAAGCACTTCATGCGCTGAGCGTTGTTCGTCGCCATTGCACGTCCATAGAAGGCTGTGGACTCGGTTGTTCCCAGTCACTCGACAACATTGAAAAGTGCGTGCTGAACAATTCTTTGAAAGCGAAAAAGCGGAAGTTGATCGGCTACTATTACTCGCGCTGATATGCACGCCGTACATGTCTAGAAGTTAAAGAACACTTCTTGATGAGGTGCGTTTTGTACATTGTCAAATTTCTTTAAACGTTCTATATCGAATTACACGATATATCGAACTAATTCCGTTTTTTTGAGAGTTCGATATATGCGGGTTTGACTGTAGTTCGCAAGAAACGCCCTCTCCTGCATTTGTTCGGCAGGCGCCAGAGGTGACGGCCGGAATGCCACCGGATTTACTTCATGCATTGCTAGAAGAAGCGCGCGAGGTTGCCGCGCAGATAACGCCAGGAGAGGCTCCTGCCACGAGCCCTCGCGAGTCCCAAAGCAGACAAAGGGTCACAGACTTACTTAGTATGACTCATGAAGGCCGATATCCGCTGCGAAATCGGAAAGCTAAGTCGGACTAATGGCGTAAACAGAGCGGAGTTGTGAACTGGTTAGAATTGTGTAATGCCGCAGCTCATAACATTGCTATGTGCTTATGTGTTAAGTTATCGGAGTTGGTAGTTAAACCTTTCTGTCATTAAGTAACACCTTCACAGGAGAGCATGCGGAGCGCATGCAGAACCTGCCCTACTTCCATTCGTTATCTATATTTTTGTCTGTGCCGTGATCGTGCTAGAAGTGGGAGTTTTTTTGTAACTGTGGTAAATTTATTTCGTCCAGTTTGGACTAGAAAGGAGAGGCTTGGGTGCTGAGTTTCACGTTTATCTGTAAAAGAAGATCAGTGCTGCCCCTGGAGACGCCAGTTATGACAGCGGAGGCATATGGTGTTGTGCAGTGGTGTTGAGTGCAGCGAAAAGTGTTTTGTCGGACGCACTGTGCGAGGCGATTCAGAAAGACAAGGGGAGCTGCATGGACTCAAATGTTCGGAGAACATTCTTCTGGAGGGTGAGCGAGTGTGATGTTCCTTGTGTATGCTACGAGGGTCCGCGTTCGACGGCGCGGCGTAGACGGAGCTCCCAGTGGC
>JARKHS020020124.1:0-46669 GCA_030143305.2 Amblyomma americanum
GTAAGGTTTTAATGTAGTCAAACCGAGTAGACGTGCAAAAGTATGTGTTAAGCCTGATTGGCTCATGGTTTTGCTTTGCTAGGTCGTCAGCACGTGTGGCGACAATGTTAAACTCAGGTTAAGCTCCGATCGAGGTTAAGCTGATCTTATCTGTTCACGCCGCAGATGGAAGTTGATGAAGACGATGATGCGCAATGCACAGAGCGGGAGTGTGTTGCAGTTTAACATGAGGCGGGATCGGCTGCGACGATAGCATAGTGCTCTCACGCAGTGGCCAGCGAAGCTGATATTTTTGTTCCGCCACAGGTTCAAATCCCAGGCACAACAATATTTATTTATTTATTTTACACACACGAAAGTTAACGTGGTATCGCTGTGGCTAGGCAACAGCTCAAAACCGTAAGATCGGTTGACAAGATTCACAGTCAGGGTTGGTGACTGTATGAGTGCTTTCACACTAAACAATTAGAAACACAGCTACCATGCATGTTCCTTGGCACTCATGCATACAAGCGAAAGCAAGCTGTGTACAACACCTTCACTAGCTTCCTCAGAATCGCTCCGCAGAATGCCCTGAAGGAGAGCGTCCTTGAATGCATCGTCATTCAACTTCGGCTCCATCTGAAAAGAATAAACGTTCCTGTGATCCCAATACATGTGCACAGAAAAAAAAAGGGCAGATGGCATATGAGGCTCAACATCCCAAAGCTGCTATGAGGTACGCTGTAGTAGAGGACTCTGGGGTTCTTTAACATGCACTGACATGGTACTGTCAGCAGCGAAGGAAATGCAAACAACAAAACTGAGGTGGCAACACAAAAACACTAACACATTAATTCTCGAAGTGAAGTTGATTAATACTTTTGAAGAAGGGTATTCGCGTCTTCGAAGTTAAAAGAACCTGAGCTAGTATTGAGCTTCCCCTGGCTAAGATATTCTTTTGTGTTTTGTGGCTCAGATGCCTTGTTTATGTTTCCTTTCTTGCTGAAAGTACAGCACACAGCCGATTTCACCCTTCACCTCCATTGAGATGCGAACACTGGGAACAGGTATCAATACCGCAACAGAAGCCCATGCTTGGAACAAAAAAAAAAAATGAAGAATCAAGAGGAATATGAATAAAAAATGGTGTCATCTGCTACTGATGGATGATGGCTTTTAAGACCTCTCTGCTGTTTGTGTACAAAATAAGTAAGGCTCATTCCAAGCCAACTGACACCAATAAATTGTGTTCTTGACCATCTTTGATTTCTTTATCCCAGCTTCTTTTTGGTAAAATAAGTTTCTCATGCTGTGGCCACCATCCGAAGTTCGCAAACGGTAGCAAATCCTAGTCTTACAAAAAAAATGTACAAAAATGAAATACTTTATGCATGAGTATTCAATTATTCTTTACATGAATAAAAGACATTACATTTTCTTAGTAACGACCTGAAAGAAATATGTTTTATTTTTCCTCAAATATAAAGCATGAAAAAAGGTAGACAACAATGGGATTCGGGATTCTGAAATTTTAATCAAAATTGATGTTCTCACAGCAGTCATTCCAACTACCGTATTTACACTATTGTAAGTTGACTCGAACATAAGACGACACCCCCTTGTCGCACGTAAGCAAGAAAAAAAGGTAATAAATAGGACAGGTGTGCCCGTGGGCACATTCGAATATGAAAATGTATTAGTTACTGGACTAGTTTACACTTGCACCACTGTCCTCACTATTGCTGCTGTCATCATCACTGCTGCTACGGTCCTACAGCACATTGTTCTAATGTCGTCATCCAGCGAAATCCCGCACTTTATAAAAAACACCATGGCAATGCTTATTATTAGACATTATTATGCTTATTATTAGAAAGTGCTTTTTGCAGCCTAACAATAAGCAGAGTGATAATCACTCAAAGAGATCATGCCATATTCTACAAGCAAAACAGACTTGGGTTTTTCGTGAGTTTCGCAGAGTCCATGGCAGAAACAAGTCATGGCAAACGAGCTGCTCATTCTACGTCTCCATCTTCAGGAGAAGAAAATGAAGAAAGCCAGGCAGACATGGGTCCCGTTTTGGCGATGAAAGCTAACTTTGAACAAGCAAAACTAAGTACTACAATATGCAGCTCAAAGGAATTTCGCACAGTTAACAAAATGCAGTCGAGCCCACTTATAACGAACATGAGCGTAATGCGGCGTCTGTTCATTATATCCCGAAGTTCGTAGTAAGTGGACCACAGCTTTAAAGACAGTTGCTTGTCAAAATACAAAATTTTTTCTTTGCGAAAAAGTCAGTGATGGACGTCTGTTTTTGTAGCGCAGATTTGATGAGGGAGGTTTCCTGTTTATTTAAAGCAGAAGCGTCCTCTTCGCCGAGGCCCTTGGCATAGACAAGTTGTCTGAGGCTCTCCTCATCCTCATCTGATTCCTCTGTGTCACTCTCATCCCGCACTTTAGAAACGATGCCCTCGTCCGTGTACAGTTCCGCGGTGTCGGCGTCGTCATCGACAGAAATAAAATCGTTCCAACCAATGTCATGACCCCCTCTGTCGGGGTCGACGACGCGCTGGCACAAATCGCCGCCGGGCTCGTCATCCTCCGAAGCATCAGGCTCGGCATCAGACACTGTCGACGAAGCCGGCCTTGCGGAAGCAGTTCCGCACACCAATGTCTGTCACCTCCGCCCAGGCCGCTTTCATCATCTCTACCGCTGAATACAATGGAAAATGGGCACGGTGTTCCCGTCCGCCATCCCGGATTACAACCAGGGCCCGAGATTTGAACGAAGCCAACGAAACGTCCGCACCGCAACAAGAGTAACAAAAGCACACGATGGGGTAGACGTGCAACGTGCACAAGCAGCAATCAAGCTAAAGATACAGATGCACAGCGCCAGCGGAGAGACCAATGAGGAGCGTCTGTGAGCATCAGTGCAGCCACCCCTTGGCTCCCACGGAACGCCTCTGCCTCTGTGGCCTCTGCGATCGGCACAGTCGGCGTGGCGGTTGATCGCGGAGGCCACGTACGGATTTGCAAGCGAGCGAGAGAGGAGAGCGGAGTTGCGAGGAGGAGCAGGAGGGCAATCTTGGAATGCGGGTCGGTGGGGAAAGGGTAGCTCGCTTGAGAGCGGCCCGAAACGGGGCGGGCAGTTCACCTGCGATGAGGCTCGGGAAAACATACCGCGCGCCGGGCACACAAAGAGGTCGGAGGCAGGTTATCTCGCATCCCGGCGCTGGGTTTACGCCGTCCGTTCGCTGTAACCGATCAGCAGGGCTTAATGGCGTTCGTTATACGTGCGATTTTGTGCCACTGAAACAATATATTTTGACGGTCGCGCAGGTCTCGCTCGTTATAAGCGAAAGTTCGTCTTAAATGGGGACATTATATGTGGGCTCAACTGTATACATGTCCCACAAATGTGCCTAATGTGCATGTGTTTTGTCAATTAGATAGGAAGCTATTAAGCCGTTAACATGAGTCATTTCTGTCATTTTTTGGTCCTTTTTAGAGTGCCAGTTCTAAATAACTATCCACTGGAGCCAAAACCGCTCTCAGCATTTCGAGATTAACATTTCATTTAAATGCTGCAGTAGTTTTTCCCAAACGCATCCTGCAAGCAGGCAATTCAAACAAAGGTATTGTTGTAAGCATTACGTTTTGTGCTAGCTGCATCCATACCAACAACTACTGCTATTTACAATGCATACTATTGAAACATAACTACATTTATCTTCCTAATGAGCTAAAACTCGTTTTTCTATCATAAGCAGGGAGGACTGCAGCAATCGCACAAACACAATGGCCAGTGGTTGTGAAAGTGTGGGACTCCCGCCCTAAAGAACTCTTAGAAAATTACCAATACTGCTCCTACCCACAGCAAGACTAATTTACTGCCTGCTCTTTCTTAGCAGCATAACAAGCGTAAGCATTCTAACACACACTGCAGCAAACTATTTGCAGTTTCAAGAGGGATGAAAAAGACAATCACCATCGTCGATGAAAGGTCAGCATCCTCCTTGCTGACATCATTTTCCTCTTGTGGGCTGCATCCACCAAAATCGCTGTTTGAGCCATCCGATGCTGCAAATCACAAGTGCAAGAGGCCTTGAGTAATGAATGAATAATGCTACCAATCTTTTGAGAAGATAAAAGATCTTGACATCGACACTTTTTTCTTTCAGAGAGAACTTACTGCTTTCAGCAATTTGTTTGTTAAAGCAAGCCTACACACACAGCATAGCCCATGCAAGCATAAACCGACTCAAATAAAAGTTACGAGACCCACCATCAAAGGCGCCACAAGTTTCAGTGCTATCTACTCATCTTCTAAGGCACAGCGAGAGACTGTGTGACAGCATGCTCTTGGCTGCTGTGTGACCGACTGACAGGCTACAGCAGAAATGAAAGTATTGTGGCAAATGCTGTCGTGACGCTATATTGAACGATTGCACGAGCTGTGGGGGAGGCTCAAAAGTCAATGTAGTACTCCTGCCTATGCCTATCCCCTTCAGGCAATGCGTGTACAAACCTGAACACTGCCAGATCCCCGTATATAAGGTGCAATGTACACAAATAGGGATGCCATATTAAATTGCTGAAATTTCTGTAAAACCGTTCCAAGCCAAACATGCGACAAAAGCACCAATAATCGTTTTTAGGATGTATGTCTCCCAGTTTCATGGCAGCTCTGGTACAGCCTCGATGAGTGCTCGTTTTGTTTTGTTAGCATAGGTGACTTAAAATGATAAAAATTTGCCTATTAGATTTGTTTACGTAACGAGTGCTTAGGGCGAGAATGAGTCGAAAGAAGTATAATTGAGATCCTGAAACCAATACTGAGTCACGATATGGAGCTGATAGTGATTGCATAGTTAATCATATGGGAGGATAGAAATTTTCCATGTGCAATCCTGGCAGGCTCCTCAGGAAAGTCTGATGACTTCAACAACTTCCCTCCTTTGGATAATATTTAGTGCCTGAAGGGCATATCCTGCGCACAGCTGCTGCACCTGTGCCCAACACGAAGCATTATGAAATGAACCCATGTCCCTAGTACAGATAGCACTGCAGCATGGATGCCATAGCTAGACATCCCAATAGTGAAAGGTGCCAAAAATGGCTTTCCAGTGTTGTCGTTGCTAAACCTAAAACAATAAGAAGAAATACTATTTGCAAAACACTCTCTAAAGAATGGCACCTCAAGGCTACATCACTGACAAAAAAGGCAAAAATGAGATGCGCTGATAAACACTGGACATTCCTCACTGAAAGGACATGCTCACTAATCGCACCTTTGACAGAGCCCGCGGAATACACATGCTTCAAAAGCTTTTAACCTCCCGCTCCCCATTTTATGCCCCTCACACGTCTATTTTTCTTTTTGCTCAGGACAAGCTTTCCCATTTTTTCTTCTCTGCCTAGCTTGTTTGCTCATGGCATTCATCATCAGCCTGACTACACCCACTGCAGGGCAAAGGCCTCTCCCATGTCTCTCCAATTAATTGGATTGTTCATGGAAAGCTGCGGCCAAGTACTGCACCAGGGTGGCCAAATCCTGTTCTGGTGAGGGAGTGAGTTGTCGATTCTAGTCACCGAGATCAAGCTGCACCCCAGGCCTGGTTATGCAATTCCATCGACACGCAGTTATTTTTTAATATTTTTTAAAAATCCAGTGGAGAATTGCGCGACACCAGCATTCGAACCCCGGTCCTCTTACAAGCGAGGCAGACACTCTACCTCTATGCCATCGGTGCCTCCAATTGGCAATTTAGCATTACAATGCACCAAAAGTGTCCTGTGCAGTGCAACATAACAAGGAAAGAAGTAAAGACATGGCCCAAGTTCAATAGGAGCTAACTGCATGCGCAATGCATTCCACCCAGAAATCTGTACAGTGCAGGTCAGTAAACAAGTTATAATGCGCTAATAGGGTTACACATCCTGGTACATATGTTTACTCTAAGTGCTCATGATGCGCCTTTAGGAACATAAAAATTATCAGTTAGGAAGAAATGAGGTACCAGTCGGAAAATAAGTCAAACTCCTCTTTGCTTTCCAATGAAGCCATAGCAAAAAGCATGACGCATTTTTCTCTTCCAATGATAGTTCATTTGCAATTACTTCGCACTCTGATCATTTGTATTGTTGAATAATTTTACGTATTTTAAAATACTGACTTGCCCATAAAGTCTTCAATGTATTTATAGCCGTTTCATTCAAACAGTGTTTTCAGTTATTTTTTTAATCCCTACATCTTTCATTCACACAGACGACAGTTTGTAAGGATGTCAACAGTGAAAACAGCAGAAGAGCTGAGTCACAGCATTAAACTTAGCACAAACACAGCTACTTCCGACTGCTATTTCACACTCCGGGCCAGTTTGGATGAACTGCTTGATCTAATTCGTGCTTTTTGCTTTCCATGGACTCCAGACATGTCTCCATGAGGTAGGTAATAGCATACTCTATTTTGCTAGAAATGCTCATGTGATGTCAAGCCCACTTATAATGGCCACAGTTATAATGAACAATTGCTTATACAAACAAACGCTATGCTACGGCCATCTACTAGGGCAGTGGCAGTGCATCTCAGATAAAATGAACAACCGTGGCCGCACCACTACTATGGTTACAGCGAACAGGGAGGCATGGTAAACTTGCCCCAGAATCTAAAAACTCTGTGCCTGTAGCGCATTTCCCTGACCCCGTGACAACCCCCCCTCCCGCCCCCCTCTTGTAGAGCGTGTCAGCACAAAAAACACAGTGAAAAGGCACAATCGGAACAGCAGTTAACCGCTGGCCAAGCATGCGTAGATAGCCAGAAAAGTGAGTCAGTACGCGCATGTGTACCGGCTGGACAAAGTGTCTAAAGTGGAAGTGTGGTGGGCGTGAGACAGGGGCAGCACTGAAAGCAAAACTACTGAACACGGTTGATGACCAACCATTGGCAGTGAAGCAAGAATGGTTTACCATTTACATGGTATGTGTTGCATCTCCTGTAGCACCCTCTTCCCTCTTTCTTCCTCTCCCACTGCCTTCTCATCCCTGCCCTCACAGTACGATTGAGGCGTCCACTAAAAGGTGAGAGAGTTACTGCACCTTTTCCTTTACCTAAAACCAATTTTGGGGAAATTTTCATTTGCTTTTTTTTTTCACCTCCCCTAGTGGCTCCCCACCTTCTGAAGCAAGCTGCCACTGCATTAAGGCAGTGCACGGCAGTGGACAGCGCAGCTGATGCATTCTGGATGCGTGTACACTGCACTAGCTTTGTCACTGTACCTTAACCTTGGCGAGGATCGGAGGCTTCCAAGGCTGCTTTATCGCAAGAGTAAAAGAGCTGCAATCATGCCTAGCATGACGACAGACTGCATGCCAAGTTCTACTTTGACTGCAACAAGAAAAGGCTGGAGATGGCAAAACGATGACAGTCATTCTGTAAAGACAGCACAGAATGTCGATGCACAGCTGGCAAGAGCTGATGTCGCCTGAGACGACTTTGTTGGTGCGTATGATGCCACCGACACTGCAGAGTCGTGCACTGATAAAGTCACTGCACGCTAAGTATGAGCACACAATGACGACTGCCAGGAATCTGGTGATGACAATGAGGAGAAGGCTGACATACAACCACTTGTTGTCGAAGATGCTTCAACCACGACAGGATGGGTCATGACAAAGAGCACATGAACTCCGGCGAAGAGCTTTGACAGCTTTGTGACAGGGTCTATCTACCATGGTGTTTCGAGGTACCGTGTTGACTCCATGCACTTCTGCTCCGAATCGGCAAACATGTATGATGGATGTTTTAAAAGAAATAACTGCTCACTTTGCTAAGCTTTGAATTTCTGGCTGCAATATGGAAAGATACTAGGAAATTTGGATGCAATAAGCGCAAACTGCGTAACCATCAGGTTTACTGTAAGTGGGCTCTGCGGTATTCTTTTTCCGCCAAGGATGTATGTAGAGTTCATTTACTGAACAGGCACGTTTTTTTAAATTTCAACGAATATCTATTGATACCCGCTATGTAATTAGGTCATTGAGCAAAAGAGTTATCAAGAATAAACTTATCATGTATGAAAATTCATGATAAAAAGCATGTTTTGGCTGAGCTTACAAGCACACATAAATCTCAATAAATCGAGCAAAAATTTGCAGCCCCCATGAGTTCTTATATCAACTGCGCTCTCAAGGATTGCTGAACTTACCTGCTGCTTTACTTTTATGAAGTTTCTTCTTTGGTTTTTTTGAAGTTCCTTGCGTCCTTGCCTCATCCTCAGACTCACTTGTGCCCTTTGCCTTGGTAGGCATCTTTACTGGAGCAAGAAGCCTGGCAATCTCCTTATCTTCTTCATCATCACTGTCACCCAGGGCAGGCTTTCTATGTTTAGTCTTTGCAGTTGCCGCAGCAATCAGTGATGGGTCAATAGGCAGGCGTTCCAACTCCACACGTGCAGACATTTTTAGCATTGGATCCCCGTACTCTTCAGCTGCCTTTTCAAGATACCTCTCCACGGCCTCAGCCGACAGTGCTGGTGAGGCACTGGAGGACTTGCGCCTTCTCTTCCTGGGAGTTCTGTGCTTCAGGGCACGAGGTGTGCTTGTCAATGGGTCATCCATTTCATCATCACTCGACGACTGACTAGAGTAACGCAAGCTCCGCATCAGGGCAAGATGTGCCTTCGTGCTCTTACTTAACGGACTGCGTTTCTTCGGCTGACTACCAGTCCCTTTCTGTGGTGTTTTGAGGTTTTTATGTTCCCCCTCTTCAGAGCTTGGCATACTTTCAGTCAATCGGTTTGCTTCATCAACAGAAGAGGGTGAACCACTTCGGTTTGCTTGTACCACATCAGTTTGGCACTCACCAGTCAAACGATCGCCACTAGTGTCATGACTAGTACTGCAGCCAGGTGCTACATCAGCTGCACCCTCGTGATCTTCAGCTGATGCCTTTCCAACACCATCTGCCTGATCGCTATCAACGTCCTCTGGTTCCTCTTTAATCCTGAGAGGTGTTTCATGTAGAGCTGATGCTTCTCCAGTACCTTCCAGCTGATCACCGTCAGGAGACTTTGGCTCCTTTTTAAGCCTGGCAAGTGTTTCATTTACAAGCGAGGCTTTTCCGGTGCCTTCAGAATGATCGCTGTTATCGGGATTTTCTCGCTCTTCGTTCATGGGAGGTGTTTCAGGCACAATTTCCATTACATCCAACATGCCTGCAAGGAGGCTCTCCGACTCGTTTTCGCTTTCACCGGTTTCAACTAAAGGTGAAAATTCATCACCCAGGCTGAGAACTGGTGGAGCCTTCAAGTTTTTGGATGGTTTGTGCCTTTTCTCCTTTTCCTTATTTGCCTCCAAATCCTCTGAGTTTTCCTCTACAATAGCATCAACAACACTTCTTGCAGGGCTGCTTATGCCACTCCTAGCCTCATTGCCAGAACCGTCATCCAGTGCCTTTTCAACAGCAGCACTCACTTCTGTACCGTTCCTCTTTTCCTCTTCTTCGGGCACATTTTCTAAGCATTTTTCTATGGCAGCACCGGTAAGCTTTCTTGCACTACGCCTTGCATTACTGCTGGCATCATCATCAGATCCATCATCCAGTATTTTCTCAACAACGCTACTCACTTCAAAACCATTTACTCCATCTTCAAAGTCTGTGCCATTTTCTTTTGTTATGCTTCCATCAGTAGGGTTGACTGCTGGACCATTTGTTACTGCTTCAGAGTCTGACTCGTTCTTTCCACGAGCCTGCTTGTCTTGTTCTCTCGTCACTTCCTGGTTGTCGCTGCCCGTTACGTCTTTAGCAGTACTATCTGCCTCTCGAGTGCTCAACTCGGCTTCAGCATCTTCTCCTTCCCGAGCCTGTTTATTTTGCTTTGGTCCTGCTTTCTGCTCATCCTCATCGGATTCAACAATATGGCAATACTCTGAATCGAGCACCAGAAGCCGTCTGTTCCTGGTCTGCCTCTTTGCATTGCTGTTCTGAGAGTCCACAGACGCAGAGGAATCATTGCAGTCCTCTTTCACGTCTTTGCTCTCACCTCGCTTCTTCAACTTTAGCTGGCGCTTCTGACACTCCTCGGCACTTAGTGCTATATGGGATAAGCTGCGAGCGTGGTCACGAAGCAACTTGCTCATGCTTGCCAGGAACCCTTCACCACCTCCACTTTCAGCTAGCTCAGAAATCGAGCGCTGAACCTCTGCCACTTTCTGCAGGGCCAATTTCTTCACGTCGGCCTCTCTCAGCTTCGTGGACACTCCCGAGCTGCTGGAACTCGACGAAGCCTGTTTCTGCAGCTCCTGGCTGTAGTCTACGATCATGTTGGCATAATTGACCAGTGGCACGAGTGGATCCGGGTCACACACATAGCAGTGCCACTCATCCAGTGACTCAATCCTGGTCAGCTCCCGGCGAGACATGTTGCGACGAATGCACTTCTTGCAAAAAACTCGACTGCAAGTGTCACACAATACGAGGTTTCCACCTTCAGCACACCAGCTGCAGTACTCGTCCATGCCACTTTCATCTTTCTGGAAACTGCCATCACCATAATAGGTGTAGCACCGCTGAAAAAAAAAAAAAAAATTGTAGGGAATGGGAAACAAACTGAAGCACCACAAACCCTTTTTGTGCAAGCAAAGTCAAAATGATACAAACCATCAACTTGTTCACACTACAACCAATTAATAGGTTGATTTATGGCTTATGGGGTTTAATGCCCCAAAGCGACTAAGGCTATGAGGGACATTGTAGAGGGCCTCAGAAATTTCTACCCCAAGAGCTTCTTTAAAGTGCACTGGCATCGTACAGTACTCGGGCCTCTAGCATGTCGCCTCCATCGAAATGCGGCCACTGCGGCCAGGATCGAGCCCGCGTCTTTCGGGTCAGCAGCAGAGCACCATAATCACTGAGCCACCTCGGCAGTTGCAACCAATTAATATGAGCGACATAAAGTTGAAAAGGTTGCACAGAAGACAATGGTACAAGGTGCGGTCCTTAGGTTTTGCCCCACGACAGAAGCAGGCAAATATAAAACAGGACACTACAGAAGTGGTAACAAGCAGCCTATTAAACACACAAGCTGAACACACTGTGCCTAATCAATGTCCCATGTAAGGCAATCAGAAATTCACCAATGGTCCTGTTGGATAAAAGAACCTCTACATACGTAAACTTGACTTTGTTCATGTTCCTAGCCTTGACAAAAAGTCATTGTCCCCTTGCACACCGCACAGCGATACAAAAAAAATGGGTCCCTTCTGTAAGCTTCTGTAGAATAATAATCAGAGGGCCGCTGCAGGAGTTCAGGTTAGCCAATGTGTCTGAACAAAGAAGAACGTGGTGTTGTGACAGCATACAGAAAAGGCGAGGACTAAGTGCTCATCCTGTCCTCACCTTTTCTCTATGCTGCCTCAAAGCTATGTTCTTTGTTCAAGCAGTGTACCTGACCAACTGGCACCACAGTATACTTTTTTAGCCAATTTTTAGCCTTTTTGAGCCTTTGTTTTTCTTTATATGTTACCGTATTAACTCAAACTAAAGTTTTTTTTTACCATACCTATAAGTGAAAACTAATCTCTCGCATTAAAACTGAATATTATGCAGCAGTAGAGGCAGGCTGTACCGTATTTACTTGGATATTGATTGATGCGTTGCAGTGGTCAACATCAATGTTCAGGAAAAAGAAAAAAAATTGACAGACGATTAGGATGGCACCGGTAATGCGAAATATGAGCGCAGCTCTTCATGGCTGGGAGGTGACATGTTACGTTGTTAGCCACCACCTGGGATCTTCCAATGGCAGCTACCTTCCAGGTGGCGTATTGCTCTGCTACTTGGACAACCAGCAACGCCGATGACGCAGAAGACAGGAACGGATGCCTACAAGCTGCACTCTAAAACAAAGCTGGAATGTAATCATCATCATCATCAGCCTAACTACGCCCACTGCAAGGCAAATGACTGTCCCATGTCTCTCCAATTAACCCTGTCCTTTGTCAGCTGCGGCCACCGTATCCCCGCAAACTTCTTAATCGCATCCACCCACCTAACTTTCTGCTTTCCATGCTATGCTTGCCTTCTCTTGGAATCCACCCCATTACCCTTAAGGATCAGCAGTTATCTTGCCTTCGCATTACATGCCCAGCCCAAGCCTATTTCTTCCTCTTGATTTCGACAAGGATGTCATTAACCCACGTTTGTTCCCTCACCTTTTCTGCCCGCTTCTTGTCTCTTAATGTAACACCTATTATTTTTCTTTTCATAGCTCGCTGTATTGTTCTTAACTTAAGCTGAACGTGAAACCACACAGTAATGGTGGCAGCAACTGCCGTACTTCATTAAGGCTCGAAGGCGGCCTCGACTTCCTATAAAAACAAGGCACAAGAACAAGAAGGACAATTTTCGAAGCCCTTTTATTCGTAAACCTCAGTTAAACTTTCAGCACACTGCGGCCTAGTTGTTCGCATTACATTTTCATGAAATTTTTTTCCTGTTTCATGCCTGCAAAGTGATCCTTGCGTCACATTCATGATCAAGCTACATTCAGGCAAATACAGTACATATTCCCTGTTAATTGTATTGAATTGATGGTGCACGTATGTGCACAGCTTGTAAAACTAAGCGATAACTTATAACAATCTGGCCTTAGCCAGAGAACAAAGGAACTGTGACAGGTATGCTGCAGCAGTGCTATCCATGCAGCCATTGCCTGGACTGTGTGGCAGTCAAGGCAATGATTTGAACACCCGTTTGCCTCCCCATGTGAAGAAACTCCAAAGAACTCACTTTGCAGGAGATTACTTTCAGAACCCTATGGATACAGAGGCTCTTCTTCTTGTGATGGTTCAGCTGGTCTCCACAGGATGTGCAAACAACACAGAGCTTGGAAATCTCTTCATCTGCAAGTGCATTACAAGAAATCGCAGGCTTGTTACCCACAAAAGTCAGGTACAGGGGCAAGTACGAATCAGGGAATAACAAAAGCCTTAAGGGGGGATTGGGATATTGTCGAGAGATGAAGACGAGAAAACATCTAGCCCCGAGATGGCTCAAGGCTTGCCAACTGCCAAGTAATACAGTTTAGCCGTGATACGGCGCCACTATAGGAGTTAGTAGTGTGGCAATATGGTGCAAAAACTGTGACTTTGATGTCAAGACTGCAGGAGAAACACATCAACGCAAGCAAGAACAATGTAATATTAGCCCTACGAATCATGACTGGCAGGCAAAGTGAAAATAAGGCTGCTCTTAGCGGAGATGTGTCGCATGACCTTTGAAGACCGATTTCTAGCTTTTAGTCTTCATGAAACCTTGGTTTTATTCCATTATGTGTCACATGTCTTTACTGTGCAGCTTATTGTTGCAACTTTCTGAGAGCAAACAAAGCCACTCCACAGTTCAAAAGCATGAAAATAACAAAAACTGCAAGCCACTACTACTGAGCAGCTTGGAATGGAAGAAGGTTTTACCTATGTGGCAAGGGCTTTTATTTGTGAAAAAGGAAATAAAAGCACAACTGGTCAAACCTCTGAACTTATTTTTCTCAGTGCATATCTTTGAACCAAACTGCACGTGCCTTTAGGAACACTATCATTTTTTTTTACTGTATATCCTAAACTAGCTTCAAAGGCGTTCTATAAGCTAGAATTATGTGGAAAATAATATTATGTACTTATCATACTCTGTAGGTTTTCATGGTGAATGAAAAAAAGGTTTTAAACAGCAATAAGTGCAAAAAATAAATAAAGACTGCTTTCAAGTGGTGCGATTTTCCAGGAAAATGGTTAAGAAACAACACTTTTCCCCCTTATCACATAAGAGGCACATTTCTAGGCTCACCTCCGTCATAACATAAAAATAAATTACAAGCAGTTTTAAAATGATATTTTTCTAAACTCCTCAACTTGATGAGATTAACTTTTTTTCCCAACTAAAACACAATACTGAAGATTCGATTATGTTCGAATGGCATAAGTGCACATCACCCCAGTAAAATACAACAAAATTGGCATAACAGCTCAAATGTTGACCCTTATAAGCCCTACATCCCACTCTTAACCAATGCAGGTAATAATGCAATGCAGGCAAGGTACACGGCACTGAACATTTGAACAGCCATACTTCACACTGTATCAGATTTTGCAGACGCAGAACGATAAGCAATTTTCTCAGGTCCAGCTTACTCCAGTCACAAGACAGAGTGCGTGCATACTTAGAAGCAGCAGGATTTTGACCACGTACCATAAAAAAACAAAGGAAAACCTAAACAAACAACCAGGGCCAACACTGCAGTTTATCTGGGTGATAACAGACATGCGGGAGCCCGAAGTTTGTTTACTGGGCAATGTGGACATTGTGAGCCCTTGCAGCTCCCATATTTGTGCACGACATGGAGGGTCACACACGATGCTGGATATCATCACAATGAGGTACACACATGCATGAAATCAAAGAACTGCATAGTATGGTGAGCCACTGATAGTATTTGCAATTCAACACATCAGCACTAGTTTCTAGGAAGCCAACAGTCACCGATACCAAGGAACGTATAGTTGGGCGTATTTTCTTTAAATACGTCTCACCGAAACCAAAGAACTTATAGCTGCATGTATTTTCTTTAAATATGTCCAACTATCAATGTAAAATTAGTAGTACAACCACTCTTTGCATGAAATGTCATTGATTAAAAGTAAAAGAAAAAATAGCTACATTCTGCAAGTGAGATCTGAGCTGATGACCTGTGTATGTCATGCCCATGAGACCATCATGTCCCTACCCTTGTCTGCTCCACATCCGCATTGCGTCAGTTCTGCGCCGAGCATCACTAAATCCTGCAAGAAGTCTTTCCCACACCGTGTTCAGGCTAAACGTGTGCGAAGTGATCTTACGCCACCACCAAAACTACCGCCTGTAACACTGCAGCAGGCAAGTAGTGACTACTAGCAGTGCATGACAGCTAGTCCCACTGCACCAAAGAAGCAATAAGCGCACATCTCTGGAAAGCTAGCCACAGAAAGACAAACATCCCAGTATGCAGTTCATCTCTTCGCAAACCAAGCACAGTGTTTGGAATGACCACAAGCCTCTAAAGGCAGGATTTGTAGCAAGAAAAGTGGCTTTGTCAGCATCTCCCTTGCATTTTGTAGCAGGAGACCGAGATCAAGTAATGTGTTTCATACACTGTTTCGACCTCCTTAACCTTGAGGAGTCGGAAATTGAATGCCTCACAGTGCACAACATGCAAAATGGGAAGCACATGGGCATCGGCAGAGATTGCCCGAAAAATAAGAACCTGACAAGATCATTGGCTGCACGAACCAGTAGGTTTAGATTCATCCGCCCCTGGGAAATACTAGCAGCCATCCTGGCAAGCACCCCGAGGCTTTCCCTCCCTTGTTCACTTTGTGGTTACCAGCCATTCTGTCCCTTCAGCTTGTCAATATTGCCTGCCCATTCTCAAACTCACTGGGGAGGATTTTTTCGGTTTCATATGCCCTGACCAATAAACTACAAATTTCTGGGCTTGCACTCAGCATCATCTACCCACTTTTTATGAGCAATAAAGTTTATAAGTGTAGCTGATCATTTTGCATAGCCATCTAAACCTAGCTGTGGTGATACAGGGCCAGGGGTAAGAGTGGCATCGGCCTTATGAGGCCTTACGAAATTCACTATTGGCCTACCGAATAATGTGTGCATAATAAAGTAACTCGAAAAAATTAAAAATCTGAAATATTTGGCCAGTTTGATCTCTCGTGGTACCACCCAGTAGGGACTTCACTTGCACACAGAAATGAAGCCAAGGAAACACACGTGTGTAATTCAATAAAACTTCATCTGTTGAGCTTACTGGTCAGTCGCGGGCGCCGTACTGCGCAGTTCTCAGAGCTCATCCAGAGAAGCAACTGATTGTCTGTTTTTGTTGGTGCTGCCGAGTGTTCACCTGAAATGCAGCACGGCCAAATAATTAAAAACAACAGAAAAAAGGCAGGAAACTACACGCATGCACACACATTTGCCCATGATTGCTGTTCCCGAGTCAGCATCACTTTCACATTAATCCGATATCAGTCCTTTACATATCATTTTCAATTTTCCACCGTGTGCAATGATAGACGCATGTACCGCCGCCATCACGCTTATCACGAACGCTCAGCTGCCGCAAACACACCGTGTAGCATGGTCTCGGATTCACCGCCAAGAGCGCAGGACGCGCAATCCACCGTTCGTGTTAAGCGTGTGTTTGCAGCACAGCGGCCACTGATTGTAACCATTCTGAGCGGCTGAGATGTTTTTTCGTTTCTTTGCGAGCTTGTCATCATGGTTTTCGGCACGGCAGGACATGCAGTTTTTAGCGTGCCATGTACGACAGTAGCAGCAGACAACACCAACCGCAGGAATATGACAAAAGAAACACATTAGTTCTGCGCAGGCGGGCTGGCAGCTTTCACACAACTGCGTTGACAGAGCCACTTCAAAACGCGAAAATTGCACAGCTCTAAACTTTCCCCATGAATCGGAAAGCATCATGTCTATTTGCATGTAATTACCTGGCAGCTTGGAGTTCGTCGGCACGTCGCGTTGAGCCATGTTGAGAATCTTTTCTTCCTGTGCCCTCCCGTTGTAAGCAGCAATATATTAGACTCTAAACTCCAAAGCAGTGAGACGCCTTGTGAGGAGCGAGTGGGTGCACATGTAATGACATTACAAAGAATGCCGTCGCTTTTGGCGCTTGAAGCGGCGCCAAAGGTTTAGTTCCGCTTTTCACTTCAACCTCCGCGCGTCAAGAAAACGACACAAGTGCCCTGAGCGGACAGTGATCAGTGCGGACACGCCACTTGCTAAGACATTAGGTTGGTAAGTACAGTACGGAAGGCTAGCAAAATTTGCAAAGAAAGAGGCGCAAATGTGGACGCTACAAGCCTTTCAACCACATCCACTTCTACGATCCTTGACGATGCAACGCCGGCAGACGAAACTCCGAAACGGCACAGGCCAGTGAGCAAGAACTTCAGAGCAGAAGAGAAGCTGTAACTTGCATCTGGACTTCAAGAGTCATTAAGAGGTTGTCCTACACGTTGTACTGATCTATACAAGAGGTGCAGTCATGTCAAAAATTAATGTATGCCGCTACAGGCGCCGTCGCGAAGATGTTTAAAAGCCCGCGAATCCGTTCCCTTTCGCGTTTTACGTAAGCACCGGTGTACCTACCTAGTTACCACCAGCCACCACAATCGACTACACAGAAAGCGACGGCTGCGTCAACTCTAGTTCCTTGTTTCGCCGTCATGGGCGCTCCCATATTTTGTTCGGCAGAAAGAAAGAGCATTAAACGACAGGTTAAAAACGTCGAAGGTAAAAATTGAATATATTCAATGGAAAAGAAGCATAGTGTAGAACTATATCGATGCTGGAAAAGGCACATCAGGAAGGAATCGTTTTATGATAACTCAAGAGGCAGTGCCCTCCTCTTTGAAGCTAGGTCAGGGTGTCTTAGAACGCGCAGCTACAAAAAGAAATTTAACGAAGAAGATGACACATGTGCTGTGTGTGGCAAATCTGTAGAAACAATAGAACACCTCATTCTAAAATGTGATGGTATCCATCCCGATGTCGATGCAGGCAAAGTCACTCTTCCTGAGGCCTTATGGCATTTAGGGATAACAATAGTCATGCAAATAAATCGGTGGTGGAAATTAGCAAAAAAGCGATTGGAGATTGGTGGCACAAAAACAGAGAGGTGACATAAGTTTTAAAGTGTAGGAAGACGTGTTTTAAAGAAAATTGCGAATTTTATTAACAATTTACAGCAGAGTTAAACAAAAAGGAAAAAAAAAACTGCGCATAGTGGCAACTACCACTACCCCGTTTCAAAGGGGACGCTCCTACCTTGATTAAGCTAGTGTTCCTGTATATGCTCCCGCGGGAGCATATACAGGAACACTAGATTAAGCTGGAAGCTCAGGTCGCCGATTTGATTAAAAAGGAGGAGAATAATGCCGCCCTGTTGAAGCGAATGGTGGGCGAGATTAAAGAAGAGCGGGAAAAGCGGACCCAGCTAGAAAAACAGGTTGAAGCGCTCAGGTCGCGGCCGGCTGGGCACCCCAGTTCGGAGAAGTGTCAGGTGGGGGACGAGGCTCGTCGATCGTACAGTGCTGTAGTGCAGCGAGCATTGAGTGAGAAAAATGAGAACGAAATGAAAAAGGTTAAAGCGGGCATGGAAACTCGCGACAATAGCGTACAGCGGCAGGAGAGTCAGCTAGAGCGATCCGGAGGCCAACAGATGGAATTAGGAAGCGAACCTTTGGGGCGCAGGAGAGTTCTGGTGGTCGGGGACTCGAATGTAGCGAGGGTTGAGGGAGGCGTTCTGACGGCAGTGAAGGCAGACAGGCGGGTGCAGGTGGAGGCTCAGTCGGGAAAGTGCATGGTGGATGCAATGGCCAGAGCCCGGGAGGTGGTGGTGGGCAGCATGGATGGCGAACACCTTGTGGTCATCCATGCTGGTCTCAATGATGTACTGCAGGGGAGGAGCCAGAATCTTGAGACGCAGTTGGAGGTGGGGATGCGTAGGCTTAGAGAGGCCTCTGAGAGTGTGCATGTGACCATATGCACAATCCCAGAGGTCCAGAGGCAGGCTCGCGAAACGGAAAGGAGGGTCGTGGAGACTAATCGGGTAATTAGGCTATTGAGTCGACGACTAAGATACGAGGTGATGGAGGTCAACAGGGAAGTGTACGAGGTTAGGCCCCACCCTTTTGCACAGGATGGCATCCACTACGGTGGTGCCACTGGCAAGAAGGTGGGTAGTAGGATAGGTCGCCAGGCAACAGCTTTTTTGGGGGGACCCAGAGCTCTGAAGGAACCAGTGTAGAGAAGGAAGAATTAAGATCAAACGGACAATGGAACCATAGGGGAAGAAAGAGACGCAAGCGCCAGGGCCAAGTTAATTCAGATATAGGTTTCATTAACATGCAAGGTGGCAGGAATAGACTGAAATGGGAGGAAATAGAAGAACAGTTAAGACAGGAGGAATTAATGGTATATGGTTTAGCGGAAACACATCTTAGAGACATGGAGCAACCACCCTGTAACCCAGACTACGCATGGGAATATTGCAATAGAACAGAGGGCAGCAGAAAGGGAGGTGGAATTGGGGCATTCATTCATAAAAGTATGAATTTTCAAAGGGTTAGACTGGGATGCAGGGAACATTTATGGCTAAAAGGAACAGTGGCAGGCAAGCAAACACTCCTTGGCTTTGTATACCTGTGGACAGGGGTTAATGCCAAAGAGGAAAACAGGAAAATGTTAGAATGTATTGCAAGCGACATTGATGAGCTAGGAAGACAGGGCGAGATAATTATATTAGGCGACATGAATGCACACATAGAAGACCTGGATGGGTACACGGATTCGACAGGAAGCATGCTGCAGGACATGTGTGACAGGCATGATTTAGTTGTATGCAACAGCACCGAGAAGTGTGAAGGGCTCATAACATGGGAGGCGGGGAGTCTGCACTCGACGATAGATTATGCACTAATGTCACAGAGGATGTATAACAGATTAGGGGTAATGAGCATAGATGAAGATGGTTCCAGAAGTCTAGGTAGTGACCACAAGCGTATCAAGTTGAGCTTCAGAAGAAAAAGCAATGTAGGACTGAAGCAAGATGAACAATCAGGGGGAAATTTTTACTCAGAAAAGCAATTGGAAGTAGCAGCCAAACAAATCGAGAAAGTAATTTTTGAGGATAGTGAAACAGAATGGACTTATACCAAATTAACTCGATTACTGGAGCTAGAGCTAGCTAAGGTGCGAGTAAAGCTAAAAGGGAAAAGATGCAAACCCAAGAGTTGGTGGGATGAGGAGGTCAAGAGGGCAATAGAAAAGCGCAAGGAAGCATCCAGGGAACACAGATATTCCAAGAAGAGGGGGGAACCAAAACCCGAAGTAGACAGAAAATGGGATACCTTCATAAAGTGTAGAAGGGACGCATCCTATTTGATTAATGAGAAAATTAGAAGAAAGGGTGCCCAATGGATGTCAAAAGTAAATAAAAAGGATAGAAAAGCAGCCCAAAAATTCTGGAAACATCTAAATGCAATGAGTAATAAAACTAGGCTAGAACAAAGGTTTATTGTTACAGATGAGGGTATTCGACTAGAAGGGGATGAAGCAATAAAACACATAGGAACAAGGATGACGGAAAAATTTTCAGCAAAGCACGTGGTACATAATTTATCGAAGGAGGATAGACCGGTTACAGCAATAGCTTCACTTGAGCAAGGAGAGTGGGAAAGGGCAGAGAAGAAGGTTCCTAGTGGCACATCAACAGGACCAGATGGTATCCCGATTATGTTGATAAAGAAGTTAGGACCAAAATCCAAGCAAACATTAATACAGGTAGTGAACAAAATGATAGTGGATGAGAAAGTCCCCGATGAATGGCGATTAAGTAGAATGAACATGATATATAAGGGAAAGGGGGACAAAGCAGACGTAAGTAACTATCGCCCCATAACAGTGACATCTGTGGTTTACAGGGTGGTGATGCAAATTATAAAGGATAGACTGCAGGCTTGGGTGGAGAACGAGGGGGTGTTAGGGGAACTACAGAATGGGTTCCGGAAACAAAGGAGGTTGGAGGACAATCTATTTTCATTGACACAGTGCATAGAAATTGCGGAAAAGGAACATAGGCCCTTATTGCTAGCATTTCTGGATATTAGGGGAGCCTATGACAACGTTACTCAGGAGCATTTGTGGGACATATTGGGCACATTGGATGTGGAAAATGGAGTAATTAATCTTTTAAATGATATATATAGAGGTAACAGAGTGCTCGTAAAATGGGAAAAAAATGTATCAGGGCCTGTAGAGATACAGCGGGGGCTTAGACAAGGATGTCCTCTGTCCCCTTTGTTGTTCATGTTGTACCTGCAAGGTTTGGAGGCCAAGCTAGAGGGGAGCGGACTAGGCTTCAACCTATCTTTTTTCAAGCAAGGGGAATTGATTAAACAGACATTACCGGGACTAATATATGCGGACGATATAGTGATAATGGCTGACAACAAGGAAGACCTGCAGAAGTTGTTAGACATATGCAGTACAGAGGGAGATAGATTAGGCTTCAAGTATAGTAAGGAAAAATCTGCAGTCATGATATTTAATGAAAGAGGGCGGCGAGCATAGAATACAGGAGTTCGTGCTAAAAGTAGTGAATGAGTACAAGTATCTTGGGGTGTGGATAAATAACAGTGTTGAGTATCTGACAGAGCATGAAAAATATGTAATGAATAAAGCTAGTAGGAATGCAGCTGTCATGAAAAATAGGGCACTGTGGAATTACAATAGGTATGAGGTGGTAAGAGGGATCTGGAAAGGGGTGATGGTCCCTAGCCTGACCTTCGGGAATGCGGTCCTGTGTATGAGGCCAGATGTTCAAGCAAGGCTGGAAATTAGGCAACGGGGAGTAGGGAGGTTAGCTTTGGGAGCACATGGCAATACACCAAATCAGGCCCGGGTACAGGGTGATATGGGATGGGCGTCTTTCGAGAGCAGAGAGGCTAGCAGTAAGATAGCATTTGAGGAACGATTGAGAAGGATGGAGGAAAAGCGGTGGGCTAGGAAAGTTTTCAGATACCTGTATATAAAGAATGTTGACACGAAATGGAGAAAGCGAACTAGAAAATTGACAAGCAAATATCTGGACAGCAGTAAGGGGGCAAATCAGCAATTATCGGTTAAGAAAAAGGTTAAAGGAACAGAGAGAGCTTTGTGGAAAACAGGGATGCTGACGAAATCGGCACTGGAAACATACCGGACCTTTAAACAGGAAATTGTCAAAGAAAATATCTATGATAATTGTAGGGGAAGTTCTTTGTTGTTTGAGGCCAGGACTGGAGTTTTGCGGACTAAGACGTATAGAGTCAGGTACCAGGAGATAGACACTTTGTGCATTGCGTGCGGAGAGGAGGAGGAAACAGCTGAACACTTGATACTTTTCTGTAAAGGGCTTCACCCTACAGTGGAAGGCAGCGGGGCTGACTTACCCAAGGCATTGGGGTTTAGGGATAGTGAAGGGAAAGTGGATTTTAAGAGGTTAGAAGTAACCAAGCGAAGGTTATCTGATTGGTGGCTAAAAGCAAGACAGGAGTAAAATTTCACAAGACATGGCTAGGTGGCTTGAGCCACCGCCCGATGTAAAGGGTTCAGCCGTATCCATCCATCCATCCATCCATCCATCGGCGCAGGTAGTCCAATGAGGTAGTCTTCAAGACGGCGTCTCAATTAAGACGCTTACGAAGGGGTGGTAGATGGTAAACTGCTAAATAAAGTTAAGATACTGACATACGTAACACATCTCTGTCTTCCTTTTCGGGTCTTCGGGCCAGGCAGATATATCACTTCCGGCAGCTATCTGCCGGGTTCGAACCCGACCGCGGCGGCTGCGTTTTTATGGAGGAAAAACGCTAAGGCGCCCGTGTGCTGTGCGATGTCAGTGCACGTTAAAGATCCCCAGGTGGTCGAAATTATTCCGGAGCCCTCCACTACGGCACCTCATTCTTCCTTTCTTCTTTCACTCCCTCCCTTATCCCTTCCCTTACAGCGCGGTTCAGGTGTCCAACGATATATGAGACAGATACTGCGATATATGAGACAGATACTGCGCCATTTCCTTTCCCCAAAAACCAATTATTAATAATTATTAATTATCTGCTATTTCCGAACTATTTCTGACTGGCGTGCAATCTCACGTTCTTCGTTAAAGTACGTATTATGTAAGAATTCACGCCAGTGCATAATACGTACTTTAACGAAGGAGTGCAACCACTCGGCTCGTGAATATCACAATTTCGAGCGGCTGCTCGGACAACTTTCAAAATCATATTAAAATATGTTCCATTACACACTCGCAACTAAAACTTGCTACTATAGGCAGCCCCTTATGCCCATGATACAAATTATATTTTTTCTGCGTTCAAAATTGTGTTTGTACTCCTTTAATCCAAACATCCCGTTCAATCGAACTGGCAGTTTTGTCCTTGTGATGTCAAGTGTATTATGCGGGGAAACGCAGCTTTCAGCACCAATTTTCTTAATCTTGTGACGGATTGTGATATGAATTTTTTTGCACCTTAGTAATGCTTTTACACTTAAGTGTACAAAATTTCAGCCTTGCATCTGAAGAACTTTTTTTTTAGACCTTTTTTCTCCTCTACACCTCGTGAAAAACCTGCAGACTCAACAAAATGTGGTAGAATGGTTCAACATCCACATAACTTTTGAATGCATGCTACGCGTGATTTTCACAAATTTTTTTTTTGCCTTCAGTTTTTACCAATGAGTTGACATAGACATGTCTGAACTGTAAACAAGATGTCACGCCAAAATATCTACAATCCATAAAAATGAAAAAAAAGGAATAAAAGATTGTCACTGCACATAGCGGAGCTCTGTGAGTGCAACCGAAAAGGCGCTGAAGGAATCATAAAGGAATCTGCTCCACAAGGTGGTCACTGGAACGAAGAAAAGCACCTATTTTTCTAGCGTTCTTCTCCTGCGCAGTGCCACCGTGGTTCGTAAAACAATTTTTTTTAGAGTATACTTTCCGGTGAACTTCAGCAATGAAACTTGAGGACAGCATAGAAAACGAGGCATACAAAAGGATACAGTGATTAAAAAAATTTTTTAGGCCATTTTTTGTGGTTTTAAAGCCATGTTTCCCCTTGAACAGGTTCCATTTGTTTAGAACTTCGCAAAACCTGCAGAAATTTTTGGTCCCCTTGGAGTTGGAATTATCAAGGGACGCTTATACTGTCGGTTTCACTATCCTTTTTGCTTGTTTAGTACAATTAAGCCGTACAATTTTTGTCTATTTTTTAATTATTTATGCGGCAGCCGCGGTGGCTGAGTGGTTATGGCGCCTGGCTACTGGCCCGAAAGACGCGGGTTCGATCCCGGCCGCGGCGGTCGAATTTCGGTGGAGGCGAAATTCTAGAGGCCCGTGTACTGTGCGATGTCAGTGCACGTTAAAGAACCCCAGGTAGTCGAAATTTCCGGAGCCCTTCACTGCGGCGTCCCTTATAGCCTGAGTCGCTTTGGGACGTTAAACCCCCATAAACCATCTTCTTATTTTACATACTTTTTATACTGTTGTGCAATACGTATTTGCATGTATAATCTGAACAAGCTGTTTCTTGGAGGCAAGTTTCACTGATACTGGAATTTTGTACTCTTCTTTATTTTCTACATGGCTCCATATATGTAGTTTGGCCTACCAGTTTTGTGTAAAGCCTAGTCTTTTGTTTGTTGTCGTGGGAGGCATGACTTTTATTGCATAATATAATTTCCTGAGTAATGACTGCTCTGCTGATGTCAATGTTACCTGTGGTATTTAATGTAAAGTGCTTTAGACCTTACTGCCGTTATTGTGGGGACTACAATTGCCTGTGGTGTTTATAGTGATACGCTTTCATCCAACTGTACTGTTCACGCAGGGACTGCTTCTTGTATTATGTCATTCTAGTCCAGCCAGTGTTATTAGAAGCACTGTCATGTGACATTCTGTGCCAGGATTTTTTCTAGCCTCTGGTGTTTTAAATGCAGTAGAACCTCATTAATACGTAGTTAGCAGGAAGATGCAATGTGTACATGCTAATTACCAGTTGTTTTTCACCTTAAAAAAAAAACTATGTTAAGGTCATTACTCGGGAATGCTTGCATATGAGATTTGTTTTAGTTTGCAAGATGCAAAATCAATTATACGTTTGTTGTCACCACAACCGTGCAGTGACAAAAGTAGCATTGAACAATAGCCAAACTCTGGAAACAGCATGTCCAAGTGGGCAGCAAACTCATCTCTTTGCATGTTTAGTTTCAATCATAGTTTTAGTTTGTAGTTTTGGTCAAAATTGAGCTCGATCAATGATTTGCCATCAAAATGCGTCGAACGGTCAGAAAACAAAAATGTTAGGTGGATGCATGGAGGCTGCGTGCTGGGCAGGGTTGTAAAGGTGGAGACTTTGACAGGGCCGGCGACAATGGGCAGCTGGTTCATTGGGAGGCCTCCCGTTGATGTCCCAGCTTTCGTGCATCTTTGAGCAGTTTTGATGTTTTTACTGAGAGAATCGCAAGCAAAAATCACTGTTTTCTCTGTCTACTGTGCATTGCAGAATTGCAGGGAGCATTTCACAGTGCATTGTAGCACTAGTGGCGCTACCACTTGGGTAGACAGTTTTACCCTGTGTACCGCATAGCTACATATAAGAGTTACGTTACATATTCAGTATTGCATATGTGGTAAGCTATTACAGGTTAAGCTGGGAGCAGATATGTTAGTTTCAATGGAGGCACAGTTGTGAATGTGTTTAAACTGTAATTGTGTCTTAATTGGGTGCGTATCAAAGAAGGTTCCACTGTTCTACTAAAGTTGGCCGCTTACTGCTAGGTGCTTGGCCGCAGAGTTGGAAAGCAGTTCAGGCAGTGCGGGCGTTTTCATGCTTTTTGAGCGGCACGGGCCTTGACTCGCGGTTGCGATGCCATCAAATGTACGTGCACATATTCTCATCTCTCTTCTCACCACATCGTCACCCATCACGACCCTCTTTCTTCTCCTCTTCCCCTTCCCCAGTGCAGAGTAGCAGGCCAGATATCCAGTTTTCCAGCCGACCTCTTTGCTCTTTCTATCAATAAACTTATCTCTCTCTCTCCACCGTACAGGAGATGTTGCAACACTTCATCATTTCCTCCGAACCTGTGGCTAATTCACAATCCCCACACTGTGGTCACGAGATCATTACATTCAAACAAACCATAATTACTGCTGTTTTGGGCATTTTCTACGAAATGTTTGCCATCCTCTGCTTTAGTAAACTTCTGTTGAGTCACTAAATGTACCTTTGGCAACTGCAACTATTTTAACGGTAAATGCACAACAGCAGGAAAAATTAGTTTCAAGACACAGAGGCTTGTTTTATTGCAGTACAAGGAGTTCTTCCACAATCTGTTGGTATGTTTTGCTCCTGTTCATGTGCCAGGATGAGTTGCTCTGCTAAGCAATGTTAAGAGAATTGTTATGTGTTTTGTACCTGTAAAAGGGATGCTGAGGACGAATTGGAAGTTGGCCTGTATCAATAGATTTGGCCTCTTCTATCGGTAGAAGAGGCTATTTTCACTGAAAAACTGGGCTTTTATAAGAGAGAAAAGGCCAACAAATGAAGGACAGTATCACCGCCACTGGCCGTTTTCACAAGCAAAGGGCAGTGATATTGAGACAGTTTTTAGCTTGCAGATCTCGGAGGCTAGGCTTCACTGGCGTTCATTTCGAAGCAGTGATCATAGAGTCGTTTTCGTTATTTACGTCATGAGTCGAATCTAGTTGCAGGACAGAATATGTTCTCATATCCAATTTTCTTGGCAATGGATGCATGTTTTGCTGTTAGACGTCAGTACAGCCACAAAGAGATAGTAGACGTCAGTACAGCCACAAAGAGATAGTCTATTTTTACTAAGAATAAGAATTTGATAAGAGTTGTCCTCAGCGTCCCTTTAGCTACTGTTTTACATTCGCCACATATTGTTTATAATCCCTGTTGTGACAGTGTACTGTGTATATGTTGGACTTCTGTTTGTAAAAATGCATCTGTTGATATATATTTTATCTGCTAATAAATGTAGCAGCAAATCTGAAAAGGAAACAATATGACAAAAGCTTCTGGTTGATAGTTGTATTTGCATGACCGAATAGAGGTTTTCAACACTTTTTTGTCACATTTGCATTTTTCACTTGCCTTGCAGAACGAAAAGACAAGTGCGATAAAAAAAAACATCTGCATTTTATGTGTTAGTGCCTTTTCAGAGTGCCTGTTCTATTGAGTACTGACACAGGTACATAATTTATGTGAGGAATTTAAAATTAAATAATAAAAGTGATGTAAGTAGTTGAACCTCGTTATAATGAAGTCGAAAGGGCCCTGCGGTCTCTTCGTTATAGCCGTTACTTCTTTACAGTCATAAGTGACCTTGGTTACAACTGTCTCGTGCCAACAGACTTATTTGCTGCCATGTAGACCGACGACAACCAAGCCAGCGTTTAGTAAGCCGCCAATGTGTGTTGAGGGTGCCTTTCAATACGTGCACCAAGCGCCCGAATATGTCAGCCTCGCCAACTTGAGCCCGTGTTTTCCGTTGCCCGCATTGGCTCCAGCACCTAGGAAATGGGTTCTGGATGAATAATGTCACAAATAGTGGAGAGATACCTCTTCTTCGCCTGAAAGCGATATGGGCTGCTCTGAAAGAGGGCACCTGGCGGCGATTTATATGCAAGAACTTGATTGGTTGGCTTCCCTGCATGACGCATGGGTATGCTGACCACAATTGACACCTCACTGCATGACAGCAGCACCTTGTGGAGAGTCTATATGACACACCAAAGGAATAAAGAAAAACTGGAAAGGGCTCTCAAATGCTTCAAAGGCAAGATCTTTACTAGTTCCTTTCACATTGCAGATAGGCGACTGTGTTAGTGATTGCTTCTTAGTTGCTTAGGATTGTATTAGAGCCTTTTGTACACAACGTGCTCAAACCTATGCCAATCTCCTATCCAGCGCTTCTTCACAACCGTTGCAATTGCTTTGGTCATGGCCGCAGCTATAATTTTGGTCATCAGACATTGTATTGCACTTTTGTTTTCGTATGCTGTCACTAATCTTCACCTTGTGAAACCAGAGGGGTGTCGATACCATTATGTACATACACCAAACACATAGCGCGAAACCGTATGACCACGCCATGAAAATGGAAACTGTACTCCACACTGCACCTGAAAAACAGTGGGCTTGCAGTGGACTCCACACTGCACCTGAAAAGCTGTGGCCTTGCAGTGAGCTCCACACTGAACCTGAAAAACCTTGCAGCGAGCTTCACACAGCACCTGAAAAACAGTGGCCTTGCAGCAGGCTCCACATTGCACCTGAGAAACAGTGGCCTTGCAGCGGGCTCCACACTGCACCTGAAAAACTGTGGCCTTGCAGAGGGCCATGTGGAACGGGGGCTGTAGAACGGGGGAACCCGATGGCCTTGGCAACTCTAAGCATAGCGGGCCGGCGCACTTTTCGTAGTGTCGTCGTCATCAGCAAAAAGCTCCAGGCTAAAAAAACCACAAGACAAGCATCAAAGCCACACGACGGATGATAAGGTGCATGTGAACAATGGGAACACTGTCCGACGGTTCTGGTAAACATTACATTTGCAGCTGCTTCGAAAGGGGTTGACATCATGCGAAGGCTCTGGCATAACTGACAAAAAATAATAAAAAGTAAAAAAAAAATATTAAAAAAATTGGAGGACGCGTAAGCTTCGTCTTTTAAGAGCGGGACGCAACAGCGTGTTGCAGCAGCGCTGCTAAAGAGTCCACAGAATGCCATCGTCGGTTTGCCTCGCATGCAAGAGGTGCGGGGTTCGGTCCCCAGTGCTGCCGGGTACCCACCAGTGACACAATATGGGTACAAGCTTTCCCCTGGTCTGGTGCTTGGCTTATTTAGGGTGAAATGCTTGGGAAATGGGTCGTTGACCCCACCCTGGGTAGAAGAAAATAACCTGTGCCACGGCGCTCTTTGGCCGCAGATGCCCTTGTGCCATAAAAATCCATCATCATCACATATCTCGGTGGACACCCAAACCGTGCCATAAGGGAAAGAATATTTCCGATGCGTGGTGCTGACAATTACAACTACGCGTTCTGGTAAACATTAAGTTTGCAGCTGCTTCGAAAGGGGTTGACGTCATTCAAAGCTATCGCGTGAAGTGCAAACCGCATAATGTATGATAACGGGGCCTGCAAACAATGCGAAGCACGTTCCTTCTCCCCACGTGTGCTTCCCGGTAAAGATTACGGTTGCGTTTTCGTGTCATCGTCGTAAGCAAAAAATTCCAGGCTAAAAATGGAATGCAAACAGCATATCTCCTTTGAAATCAGGCGTATAGCATACAGCTCAAATATATTTCACTTGTCTCTGGTTTCACTCTTTGTAGAGCCACGTGTATCAATTTTAAAGTGACGTCGCAATGGGCAATTTGGTATCGTTTTACAGCTTCGCTGTCCAACTACCTTCACAGCATGGATTGGAGTCACAATATTTTTTGAGTGAGGTCAGAAAATCGGATCTCAACCTCACATGTGTGTTTGAGGTTGAGTGAGGTTGTCCTTTGGTGAGGTCGGATTTTGAGTTAGAGTTTTTTTCATAGTTTACGCTGACGAGCGCCCCTTCCGAAGCGCAGTTCAAGAGCTCCGCTGCGGTGCGCAGTGACGCTTGGTGTTCTGTTACGCTGGTTCGAAAACCAGATGCCGTGGCTCCCTCCTAGGTTTCTGGGACTCCACTGTAATGTCTTTTCAGTCGCTGCGCTCCCATCTTGTCTTCTAGGAAGGAGTGTGGGTACAGTGGCAGTGAGCCCCGCCTCCCCCGTTGGCGTAAAGGCGGCCTGAGGTTGAGCGCATGAGCGCAAACACTTAACTCATGCCGACCCGGTAGCTTTGAGTGTCTGATGCCACAAATATGTTCAATCCAACAAGCAGCGAACAATCTCCACGGCAAGTGAATGGTCTAAACCAAGACTGCTTCATCACGTTCATGCCCGTTACATGTGCTTACGTTAAGGCTGCTGCTTTGACTTCGAGTGAAGGGAACCCCTCTGTACATTCCATGGCTACTCGACGGAAACTGGAGCAACTTATATTAGCAGGAAGACATATTTACGGCTGCTTTTAACAAATACAAAAAAAAAGAATGAAAAAGCAAGAGAGTCGCTGGTTTTCAGGTTTAATCGGAGTCATCCCCTTTGGATCTTGAGCTGTATACTTCCGTGTAATCTCATTCGATAAATGTAAACAGTAGATGTAAAAATAGTTCACTTTTGTCGCCACCCACATAACCTCTATAGTGTCCTCTTCTTTCTCTCATCACCAACTTCTTCCGAAAAGAAGCTGGTGAAGAGGGTTTGTTTTCGTGCATACCGAGGAGAGCATTACTATTCACAATAAACAAAGATAAGTTACGTCAAAGGCTTTTTGGTGCTCACCATTGCCCTGAAGAAACTGAAGCGTTGTCTGTGGAGAGTCAGTAGCCGTGGCAGCACTCTTCGATGACTAGATTTAATCCAAGCCTTTTTTGGTTTGTTCATAAGTGCAATAAATCCGTGGATCGAAGCAGCACACGCCACTTTGTTGTCACCTGTACTCGTCGATCTGGCACTTCACAGAAGCATACAGTTCCAGTCTTTCGAATTTCATGCTGGCCATTGTAAAGCTTCCTTCCGACTGGCTTCATATCACCCTTACTAGGCAGCTTCCAAAGAATTTTCTGCACATTCATGAACAGCCTGCTTGTTTGAGATGTAGAACGCTCTGGCCATTCAGAAAGAGTGGTATATACCTAATCCATTGACTACGCCGAAGTGCATTCGTGGGTCTAACTGTAACAGCCTTAGATAAGCTTACAGACTCGTAAATAAATAAAAACAGATATGTGCAGCTTTGTCTAGGCGAGTGGAAGCATTCCTTTTTCCTCCCAGGAATGCTGTAGATTGTTTTAGCTTCGGTGATGCCAGAGGTCCACAACCTGGAGTTCTCATGCTCTGCTCGTTTTTGGTGTCCCCCAACCTCCCTGCTTGTGGCGACCTTGGCCGGGTACAAGCAGGCGCTGAATTTACGTAGCCATGAGCTCAGTACCACAAGAGCATCGCCGTGTGCATTCGTATCGTCTTGTTGACTTCTAAAATGTGCCACTGGCACTCTCAGTTGACCCAGGGACCGAGCCCATCAGCCTGTCATCCGGGGATGGCTTCGCCATTGCAGTGAATTTTCTGCCTAGACACGCTGACCTCCAGAATATGCTGTACGCTGCTTTAGCAGGCTGATGTAACAGTCTGCTGCCTTTGAATACCCGTGCCATGTGAATTCTTGTCTGCCCTCCGCTTGTAATGGCGATGACCGGAGAACAGAACACTGGCGGGGCAACCCACAAGGAGGCACTGCACTTATCAGCAGCTCAGCTAAGGTCTCCTTGACAAGCCGGTGAAAGTTGCAGAGACGCGGTTGTGCAGCAGCGGTGTGCTTTGAGGTCTCTGGATTCGTTGACCCTGTGGTTAACCAAAGCCGCTCAGCCCTTTTGCGGTGTAGATATTTATGACTTGGGGGCAAGTACTGTCTCGCCTTCGAAGAAATCACAATACTCGGAGCGCTCCTCCCGAGGGCTGCATGTACTAGAGTGCAGAGGTGCTGTCGGAGTTTTCTGCTTTGCCGCAGGCAAGACAACTGTAGGTTTTCATTCTTTCCTTTTTGCTTTTGGAAGAATCGCAGCTAGGTTTTCATTATTTCCGTTTTGCTTTTGGAAGAATCGCAGCTAGGTTTTCATTCTTTCCTTTTTGCTTTTGGAAGCATCGCAGCACGGGAGACAGCAGCGAATAGCGGGCACTGGGTGAGGGGATTGCTTGTTTCGTCCAACCGTGTGACGACTGTCATTTTTGTTTTCGAATCTTTTATACTGGATGTCCGTAAACTTATAAGTTCCTCGTCTCCAAGACTATTCTGCCTCTATATAGCAAGCTCAGTCTCTGACAGGTGCACCCCCCCCCCCCCCCCTCGAGAAAAATTTACTCCTGTGGTGCCACGAAGATGCGGTTACTGGGACGAAGTGTCCCTGCTATGGTGAAAAATCGCTCCAGTGAAAAATCTCGCCATCCGCATAAATACGTTCCTTATATCAAGAGAACTGACTTCGCACCATCTGAGGAAGCTCCCGAGGCTCATGCGCCATCTGACTGGGTGGCAGTCGTAAGCAAATGTCCTTCAGTCATCCCGGCAGCTGGACTGGGCTCCGAGGCTAGGCCTGGAGCCACCGGTGACGCGCTGGCAGAGGTGGCTTCGCCGGCGTCGGTCCCTGCTCCCGGTCCATCAGCGGCAGCGCACATCCCGCCTTCTCCAAATGCACCTCAGCCCGTGAGCGATCTGCCCTCTGGGCGGAATTCGGCAATGGCTGCCCAGCCTTCATTGCTGGATGGGGCTTCAACCGTGCAGCGTGAGGAGGAGAGCTCTCCAATGGACCTGCCTTCAGCGCCTCCATCCTTTCCACCGGCTTCCCGCAGTTCTCAAAAGCACCCATCGGGACACTGCAAAGGATTCGTCTTCTGCCAACTGCAGCTCACAAGGCAAGCGTTCCTGCCCAGCGTATACCAACCAGGTGGCTGTGCCGACATCGGGATCGGTATCGTATAAAGTGGCCATTAAAGCTCTGGCAGCCAAAAGCCTGACAGACATTCCAAACAGGATTCTTCAGGCGAACCTGGACGAGTGTCTTGGGACCAAAGGTTTTCGTGGCTTCACGTCTAGAACGAAGTCTAATACCATCGCAGTGTGGCTCCCGACTTTGGCTGCTGTCGAGCGTCTGCAAAAGCTCAAGTGCATATATATCGATTACAAGCGAGATCTCGGTGCCAGTCCAGGTGTACCTAGTAGAAGGTTCAGACCTACAACGCCGTGTTGTTTACAACGTCGATGTTGCCGAAGACCAGACGACCCTCCAGCGTGAGCTGTACTGTCCAACCCACCGCGTCATCCAAGCACGGTATATGGGAAAGGGGAGCTCGTGCATCATCACACTACAGGGCCCACCAACTCTCCCAGAACGACTTTACTACTATGGCTGTATTCTGCGGCCTCGCCCTTACAAACCGAGCGCTGTCTATTGCTATAGCTGTTTCAGACCTGGCCACATGCGCCGATCATGCCCTTTTGCAACACAAGATGAGGCTCGGCCACAAGGCACACCGTCTTACCGGTGCGGACTTTGCAAGACTGACGACCACGAGATCACCTCTCCAACTTGCCCAACAAAACAGAAAGCAACTGAGAAGGTTCTGCGTGGGATCCGTAAGCAAGTGCCTCCGAACGAAAACAGAGCCCCGGGCCGATACAGACATCCAACAGGGTTTGCGGCTCTCCAGTGGGATGAAGACGTCTGGCCGGAGCTTTCTGAGCCCAATCCACCTGCAGCCCCTGCCCAACAGTCGTACAGTGATAAAGTGCGCAAGGATCGCCGTCGCCTTCAAGCTACACAAAAGCACAGCATACTGGAACCTCTGCGTGAGGACATGGCAGCAGTTGATGACCAAATTGCACGCCTTTTAGCCGAGGTCTCTAAGCTACGGCAACGCCGTGAACTGCTTGCTCGCCGTAGACAACCAGCGGAATCCCACTCCACGCCAATCAATGTTGCAGCGCCTTCGACTACGTCCAGCCCTCATGCGTTTTTCGCAGACTCTACCAGGTCTTCTACAGCACTGCAGGATAACTCAACAACATCCCTCCTCCGATTTATGGTAAACCAGTTATCTAACCTGACATCAGTTATATTACAACGCTTGGAAGCCTAATCGAAAATGGCGAGTACACGTTGTTGTGGTGCGCTCCAATGGAACTGCAGAGGCTTCTCCACAAAGCTGGGAGAGCTCAAATCTTGACTTCGCATGAACAAGCTCCAGGTGTGGGCCCTGCTACTGCAGGAGACCAATGCCTTGCCATCCATTCCGGGCTTTAATGGATACATGTCTCCTTCAATGAACGACCGTCGTGTGCACACTGCTGCCCCTCCGGGAAAGGCTGCAGTGTACGTTGATGCGCGTTTTCCTCAAGTTCGCCTCTCTCTAAAAAACTGGTGCACCTCATATCAAGAGGTAGTTGCAGTGGCTGTGACGCTTCCCAAGGCAACTGTTGTGGTCGTGTCTTACTATGTAAGACCCGCCGGTAGAGCTCCCTCCCGCATTAATCTGGGGTGGTTATTGACTCTACGACGACAGCACCCAGGGTGGCCTGTTTTAGTCAGTGGTGACTTTAACGCCCCTCATCCGGACTGGGGGTACCCCACTTCAAGCCCCCGTGGTAAGCGTATGCGGGACGCATTCGTGGGTGCGCTGTTTGTTTTACTCAACCATCCAGATTCAGCAACGCGGACTGTGCGCCATGCTCGCAGTCCAACATATGCTCCGGACCTTACGTGGTGGTCAGGACCCGGGACTCCATCGTGGCACCTGGAGCCAGACTGCTGGGGTAGTGACCACCATCCTATCATCATCGGTCTCCATCCATCAAGGGCCCGCCGATTACGCCGTAGGTGTTCTGTGGTCAATTGGGACACATTTCGCACCACCGTCGAAGATCTCTCTCTGCAATCATCTACACTACTTGTGGACTGCATACAAACTGCGCTGAATAAGGCTACTGCTGTCACCTGGACGCACGTGACTCGCCCGGTGCCGGATGTGGGTCTGCTTAACCTGTGGGCTGCTCGCCGACAAGCGGAGATGGCAGCTTCCCGAGACCCAACTTCTGCGCAAGCACGGACAAGGCTGGATTACCTTACTGCCAAGGCTCGCAGATATGAACGCGATCTCTCGCGACGGCAGTGGCATGCGTGGTGCGAGCAGTTCTCGACAAATTCATCGAATGCTGCTTTCTGGCGAACGTTTCGTGCAATGGAACACGGTTCCCGTCCTCCTGACGCAGCGGCCACAGCATGCTTCGCAGCTAACTTAGCTCCGGATGATTTCGCCAGAGAGGCAGCGCGGAAGTTTTTCCCCAAGTATGATGTGTTGCCTCCAAGGGTCATAGGAGCCCCCTTGGCTGCCATTCCAGCGTATGTCGATAAGCTCCCATCTACAGCCGACGCCGAGGGAATTGCAAGCCCATTTTCAATGCCCGAGTTGCTTGCAGCAATAGACGAGGCCCGTCGGAAGACTTCGCCCGGTCCTGACTCCATTCCGTACGAGGTTTACAAGAAAACTTAAGTTCCGCTGTACTGCCTCAACTCCTCGCCACCATTAACAAGGTATGGATAGAAGGCGTCGTACCAGAAACCTGGAAATCGGCTATTGTGATCCCCATACCAAAGCCGGGGAAGCCGCCGACAGACCTTGGAAATTTCTGGCCTATATCGCTTACGCCAACATTATGCAAGCTTCGAAAAAATTCTTGCCACACGACTGTCGTGGTGGCTTGAGCACCATGGTTTCTACCATCCCGCCCAAATTGGCTTTCGTACGTCCATAGGTACAGAAGATGGACTGGCTGTCTTGGCGTCAGCAGTTCTGGCCTCAACTTGCAGCCACAATGTACGTACTGTACTGGCCATGGACGTTGAAAAGGCGTACGATAATATCAGTCATGCTGCCATCCTGGAATCGCTTGGCATGCTGCATTTCCCCGTTAGAGTGCGCAATTTTGTTAAATCCTTCCTTGAAGGCCGACACTGCCATACGCCTCAGTGGTGAGGCCGTCGGATCATTTGTGCTTCTTCGCGGCGTTCCCCAGGGATCGGTGTTATCGCCAGCATTATTTAATATTGCTTTTATCCCCCTTGCTTGGCGCTTACATGATGTCTCAGAGATTAAGTTCTTATTGTATGCTGATGACATAATGGTGTGGAGCACTCACAACGACCTGATGACTCAAGCAGCAGGCCTACAATCAGCCATGGATATTACGTCGACTTTTGCTCCTTCAATTGGTCTGCAGCTTTCAGTGAGCAAAACCACGTTCGTGTCAGTCGCCAACTGCTGGGGGCGCTGTAAACTGGCTGCAACACCAATTCGTCTCCATCTATCCGGAACTCCAATTTAAGAAAGTTCGACCGTAAAAATCTTGGGCTTGATAATACACGAGTTAGGAACAGGTACTGCTTGGCTTTCTCGGGCTAAAAAGCAAGCAATTCAGGCGTTGGGTCTGATTAGACGCATTGCTCCTAAAACAGGCGGAGCCCGCTCTCATGTTGCACGACAGTTGGTGAGGGCGGTTGTGCAACCGCGCCTCGTTTACCAAGCCCAATTCCAGCATTTGACGAGGGCTCAATGGGATCGTCTAGAAGCTGTTAATCGAGAGGCAATGAGGGTCATCACTTGCCTTCCCCACATTACCCTGATCGTGGCGCTCCAAGAGCATGCGCAGCTGAATAAACTATAGATGAGCTGGTGCACAACGACGCGATATACGCCGCCTAAAGTCAAGCCTTACACACACAACGTGTGCACTCCGGGCATATGCTTCATTGCACTCCATTCTACAACTGCCCCCGCCAGTTCTTCCTCCCTGGCGTTTTGTGCAGCTAAGCGATAACAAGCCAACTGATCTACGTCGGCATTCATCTACCCGCGCGGCATCGTCGTTTCGCGACCGAATTACAGAGCAAGACGCCAATCTGCCGCATGGCTCCATCGTTATGTACGTTGATGCAAGCATCCAGGCCTGCGAAACAACAACGGCAGTTTACTGTCCTTGCAAGCCTGCTCTGAACAAGACGTCAAGGTTTCGCCTCTCAGAACCTCCTTCTGTGCGGAGATGCTTGCGGTTCAAGAGGCACTTTCCTCTGTGGCCGCCGTTCCCATGCTACCTATGGCCCGCATTGTCATTCGCACTGACGCCTTTCACGTCACACGCCTACTACGAGTCAGTCGCACCCCAGAAATCTGCCAATTCATCTATCGTCTAGCGGCACGCATCCCGCAGCAAATCCGTATTGAGTGGGTCCCGCGTGACCTCCTGAGCGCACAAAGCAGCGCAGATTCTGCGACCCGCCTTTCGACCCCTACCTCGTCTTTGCCTCGAGTCCTCACTCTGGATGACACCACCCTCCTTTTAACAAGAAAGGAACACCTCCGGCGCCGCACACGTGCTCTAATCCCTCCGTGTGCGGTAACCCTCCCTCGTTGTCTTACCCGTGCAGAGGAGGTTGCACTTCGGAGGATACGGGTCGGGGTTGCCCTAACTCCTGCTGTGACATGCAAGTGGCCGCATTTCAAAGATTTATATCCCAGCCCCGGGTGTCCAGTCTGCAAGAACAGAGACTGTGAGGCGGATATCCACCACCTGTTGTGGGACTGCTCGGCGCTGAAGCCGACCAGAATTCGGCACCTGGCGGCAGTGGGACTCTCACCGGACAATCCGGATTCCTATATTGCCTGGACATTGTGTCCATATCATTGTTCACTTCTTGATTTCATCAAATCAGCCCACCTTTTTTCATTTATTTAACCATCTTACTCATCTCTCACTTCATAGTTTTTATGCCCTGAGGCAATAAACATCGCTTAAAAAAACAAACAAAAGAACAAAAAAATGAGGTTACTGCTTTGCATTGGTCGAAATGCTTGCTCAAACGCGGAAAAGCACTATCGACACCACTATATGACTCTTTAGCTTTGTTACCTTAATGCATTCTTCATTGCCCAAAGTGCGAGGTTTCATATGAACGAGACGTACACACATTGAAAAAGTTAGGTCGTTGCGAAAATTGCTCATAATTCACCATATTCATAATGAAGTCTACCTAAAGAGACATGACTGTATATGGCGCCGAGCAACAATAACGACGAAACACCATGTTATATGGGATTAATATATAAGCGTTGTGCTTAACTAGACCAGTGGAAAAACAATGAAAATGTATAAAGAAGGTATGATGGGACGGTCTGGCTAATACCATGCGACTGGCATAGGCAACTAATGCACAACATTGATTGAATCGGTAGTTTCGTAAACAGCGTCACGTTTTCCAGGACCATTTGTGTTCGGAACTCTTATTTAGAAGCTGAAAAAATATATTCCAGACGATACATCCCACACAGTTTCAACTTTTAACTACGAAGTGTTTTTTTGGGGGGGGGCCATATTCTGTACGTAGATGGGCTGATAATGGGTGAAAAATTTTTGTTTGCGATTTTTGTTAGCATGGGTTCGTCATCCTTCTTCTTTTCCTGTCATTCTCTTGTATGGCGTGAGTTAGGTTGATGAGCTTCTCTGCAGAGGATTGGCAGCAGCTTAAACTTTCCTGCAGGCTTTTTGCAGAGGCTTCAGATGCTTTGCAGAAGAGCAAGAGGTTTCACTCGGCGGACTTGGACGGGCAAGCCGATGTAAAAGATGCGCATTTATACGTATGTGCCACTGCGGCCTAGTTGTTTTCACAAGTGTAATTTTAAGAAGTGGGCTTACGTGATAAGTAATAAAAAATAATAACAGCCGAATATACAAAAATGAAGACGCTTATCAATACATATAAATGAATACAACTCGTTTCTGTCGTGGCTTAATAACCAGTTATTCCTATCGCATGTGTCCTGTACAATTTGTATGTTTGCTGATGATTGTGTTTTTAATCGAACTGTTAATAACACTTCTTATCAATTATCCCTCCAAAGCGACCTTAACCAGAATCAGGATTAGTAGCTGTCCATGTAGAAGTCATAAATAAACCCTTTGAGCTCTCATGCCAGAATACCTGTTTTTCTACTTGCGTATTCATTGGATAGTGCATGTACTGTCGGGTGCAAAAATGGGACGCAACAGTCGAGGTTGCATTGCTCGCAGCTTTTGTGGCACCTTTCGGCGTTTAGGCCAAGCTGGAGAGCCACATATCGAAACGAAGTGACATGCCTCTGGATCAGAGCGGTCATCTTCAATCACAGTACACCACATATCTAATAATTATATACACCCTTAAATGCCATAACTAGTCGTTACCAAGGCATTCTCATCATTTTAGTTTGTTTCGTTCTCAGGATTCTCTGTGGATAGATTTTTAATTGCCTATTCAAATTTAATTTTCATTTATTTTTATTTTTGAGGTCCAGCATCTGACCTCAACCTCATTATATGATGTTGAGGTTGAGTGAGGTCGCCAAACTTTATTTGAGGGTGAGGTGAGGTCGAGGATTTGAAGTCAAATGCCCACCTCTGTATGCGGCAATTTGTTTGCCGCATCGAATGGGTGCGGAAGTGTGCAGCGTCGTTACAAATCAATATACGCAGCGCGAAATAGCCAGTTGGGTTCGTTACATCCCCTTGTAGAACAAATTTACTTCGTAAAAATGAGGTAGCAAAACATAAGCATCTATGGGTGCTTCCATGGGAATTACTATTCCTTTATTTTTACAGCCATTATTTTGTTATAAACCATTTCGTTACAGCGAGGTTTGACTCTACTTGCAAAGCAAAACAATTCAATGTTTAACATGACGTGAAAATTTTTTATGGATCACATTAATAAAAATTTAGTACTAGTTGTTCACAACACATTATTTTTACTTCCGCGAGCTCCGAACCATGCTTGCTATTAAGTTGCAAGAAGTAATTGAGAAGCTTACAGCTAGTGTTCAGTTGCATCCATGGCAGGTTTCTCAAATTCTCAAAACCTCACTCTTTTATCCTGTGGAGCATTTATATGCGCACAGCAGCCCTGAAGGATTCTTGCCAATATACGCGCCACTGCAGACTGCACTTATGCATGCTCTCTGCAATCCAGAACACTGCTTTTTTTTTTTTCCTCGCAAAGAAAGAAAAGCTGTATGACAACAAATTTCTGGCATGAGAACCTAAATGCCCACTGAAAGACAAATTATATGGGTGACCAGCTTAGATAACCCTCACTGCAGAGAAAACGTGCCTTAATTATACAGGAAATGCATTACACATCTACATTTTCACCCTCTTGTGTCTTCTCCCTTTGTGCTGATGCATTTCTGTCAGTCTATCCATTTGCGGATGGACCTGCATAACCACAATGCACAGACCCACAAAATGCAATGCATTCATAACTGCACCAGTAGGAAGGTAGGCCGCGTGTTCACTTGAACTGGCAAGTTGGTGTCGATTCATGTTTAAACAAGTGCTTATACTGTGTGTACTACATCTGTGCGGTGCCTGTTTACACAAGTACGTTATCCATATTATCGAGGTGCGTTTGGCAGAAAAAAAGAGGCAGTTGATTAAAAAGATAGCCTCTAAAAATACATGGGCTTCATGGGAGCTCTGGTGAGACAAGTGTCACAAAAAGTGGGAAAAACATGCTTTACTGCATAAAGGTATACCCCACTGCATTAATATAGGTACAGCATGGATTAGCATGGCCCATTGGATTGATGTGTTGCTGCAGGATTTGCTACAGTTCTGTTCATGGCTGTTTAGCACAGATATTTTCTTTTTTCCACGACAGCTGGCATTCAACACCGGCACACTGTTTCCTAAAGCAGCTGTAGCCACGAGACTACTCGCTAGGGAAAAAGAATTGCGACCAGTGTTCCCCCCTCCCCCAAATCCTTAGTCTCCTGACCTTCACCAGCTGGGACTCTCCTGTAACCAGTGCATTGTTTGTCGATGGTACTGGTTCTTCGAATTATGTCAGCATTCATTATGGCAACACAATGGCAGAGCCATCTCCATAAAGAGCAGCGCTTGGAGTTATCCTCTCAGAAACTGGAATGAGTACACTGATAGCACATGGCAAGAAAACATCAACACTGCACACTGTGAAAGGCAACAAGCCTATGCATAAAGCTTTATTTCAGTCGTGCCATCCTTTGTGCATCCAATGTCATCTCAGCATGTTGCATTCCTGTTAACTTCTCTTATCAGCATAGTGGTGTACAGTCAGGGACAGAAGACCGTAGACCACATGCTCCTCAAATGAAGCAGATAACACTGCTATTAGACAGTGAAAGTCAAAATTTTATTCTTTCATCTCCACAAGTGTTGTCTCCAGCCGCCGGATAGTAATAGAGCTATCGGCTTCGTTTGAGGAACACGTGGTCCACAGACTTTTGTCCCTGACAGTGCATACGAGGTAAAATATACGCAGCTGAAGCCCATGTGAGCATATTTTTTTTCTTTATTTGTTTCATAGAACAAGTCTAGGGGGGGGGGGGGGGCGAAGCTAAAGGCGTAACAACGCCTGACGGGGCCCCGGCCCCCCCAATACAAATTCAGCACAAGAATTTAATTACTATAATTCGGCAAGCGGCATTACACTTGTGAGCCAAATATTTGCTCATCAGAAAAGGAAAGTAAACAAAATCACATGAAAAACACATGCAAATGCACTTCAGTGATTAGAGTACGTTGTACAAAATGAACATTTGCTTCTTGATAGGAAACTACACGCACACGAAATCACACAATGTCTTCACAAAGCAAAGAAAATACTGCCAGAAACGAAAACGTTCTTGCATTCTTTTTTGAAAACAGCAAATCCTTTGTTGAAATCAACATTGATATCTGTTCTGTTCAACATCTTAATTGTTTGAAAGTTTAACGTTTGTCGCCCGTAGTTTGTTCTTATAGCTGGCAGTCTAAGTGTAGGATTTCAGATTGAATAGCAAGATGAATTACCTGGGGACGTAGGACAAAGTTTGTGTTTATGAATCCATAGTAGTAATTTGAAATAGTATACCTGGTCGGCCCGGAGCATAGCATATTTTATGAAAAGCGGTTGTGTGGGTAAGTTTCTGATGTTTCCGTGGAAGTTTTCGCACATTCTTAACATTCTTTTTTGTAGGACCAATAACCTGTTGTAATTAGAATATGTCGTTGTATCCCATGTCAAGATGCCATAACATAACTTGGAGTAGAATAAAGAGTGATACAATTTCATTTTTAGCCACGTCGGCAATAGATTCTGTATTCTACATATGCTACCCACCACTCGGGAGAGATCATTGGCGAGCTTAAGGGTATGGCATATCCATGAAAGATCCTCAGAGAACCTGATTCCCAGAAATTTTTGTTCACTTACTTGGGTGAGCAGGGTGTTTTCAAACTTTATGTTCATTGCGTATGAGTGCTTTTTATTGATTTGCTTAAAAATGACGTATTTAGTTTTACTAGTATTTAGTCCTAGCCGATTCATTCGCAGCCATGTAGAGAGATTAGAAAGGTAAGTGTTAACTGCTTTCTCCAGGGATTCATTTGTCTGGGCCTTGAAAAAAACATTTGTATCGTCGGCATACATTATTAATTCGGGAGAACCGGGTATTCTTGTTATATCATTAATGTATACCAGGAATAGCAGTGGTCCTAAAATGGATCCCTGCGGAACGCCATGCAGAACTGTCATTCTGCTAGATAACATACGGTTTACAGATACGCACTGAGATCGGCTCAAAAGATATGTTCTAATTAATCCCAAAGGAACTCCTCTTACTCCATATGCTTGCAATTTATTGAGCAGTATATCGTGCTGTACAGTGCCACATTCTGCCACTAGGATCTCACTAACACACAATAATGCACAGTAATGAACAGTGCCATTGCCTGTTCATTGCCTCATATGTCTGGATTTACTCTGTTTACAATGCAGAGGTATATTCGTGACAATTAAAAGTACAACAGGTCTGCTGCATGCAGATACTACAAGGATCTCCCCTCAAGGATTAAAAAAAAAATGCGTACAGTGTAAAAGATTTCATATTTATTCCAGTGCAGGCTCTAGATCTTCTTGAAGGGTGGAAATTCTGATCAGATCTTTCATATCTGGAGACTTGAGCGAGATGTCTCGTCTCTGCTAGGAAATAAAGTTTAACCAATCTATCCATGTCCAAGAGGTGTGAGCAGGTGTGTGCACGAGATTGTTCAGCAGAATCTGCTTGCTGCAGTAGCAAGCAGAAGTTTATGGTGTGTGTGTGTTCAGCAAACAAATTACTGCAATGCTGCCCCCAGGTATTGATACCACTGGATGGACTAGAAAGGTCTTTTCAAACCTGAAAGCATTTCGGGGAACTGGCATGCACTACCATGCCAAGATTTTCCTTCTTCACGTTTGTATAGGATAAACTTCTGCTGCCAACCTTATTATGTTCTTTGCCAACATTAAGCTGTACATGCAAAGTGGTCAACCTTAACAGCTAAAAATGTTGCACTGGAACCTAAACCTCGCACAACGAAGTGCATGCTAAAACTAGAAGTAGACAGATGCATCTCATCCAAGTGGTTGCCCAGTGGTTGAGAATCTGCCTTGCATGTGGGAGGTACTGCCAGAAACCCACCAGTTTTTTTAATGGGTACAAGCCTCTTGATGAAGAAATGGGCTTGGATAGGGCATGTAATGCAAAGGCACGATAACCAATGCTCATTAAGAAGGCAAGCATAGCAGTGGGTGGCCAAAAGTTAGGTGGGTAGATGAGATCAAGAAGTTTGCGGGGAAAAGGTGTCTGCGGCTGGCACAGGACAAGGTTGACTGGAGAAATATGGGAGAGGCCTTTCAGTGGGTGTACTCAGGCTGATGATGAGGATGATGCCAAGCCTCTTGCAGCCAGATGCCTAGCTTCCCTAAGGGAGAAGCTCTTGAGAAAAGTTCCCCTTCATTCTGCAGAGGGGTTGTGCAAGTGGCACGTAGTGCTTACAGCAATGAACGACACAGCCTCTTGATTACTGTGGAACGACACGCATGTGCTAGGCCTGCGAACATAGATTATCAGCGCAGATTTTACGAACAGTTTTGTGTTAATTGTCATGGGTGCAGTCGTACTGTGCAATGGCAACATTTCAAGTTTAGAATGCCACCACTGAAGATCGTATGTCAGAAGTAAAGTCTGTTTTATGGGCTTTCTAAGATCTGCAATGCAGTCCAATCCGTTTCAAATGTCTGTGACAAGTTCCTTAACAATGCAAAAATTTTGTGGAAGTTTTAAATGACACTGAGGGGGTGCACCTGCACTTATTTGGACGCAGCACAAAAGACAGTGACTGCAGCTAATGGACTCTGACAGTCAGAGATGTTCTGCCAAGCTCGTCCATTTCTTGTCACCTTCGTCTACAGGCTTGGGTGAATGGCAGTACTACAACACCATAAAATGAAACGAGTTTTTAGTTTGTTTTTGGTGTGCATGGGAGCGACAAGGAACACGTGCAAAAGAGGTTTGTGCAAAGCTGTAATCGCTAAGTTGGGTCTGGCTGGCTCATCCGCATCGTGTTCGTCAAATAACCACAGCTACTTTTATTTCAGAGTAGAAATTGGATGAAAACTGGATATTTGGATTGGAATAAACACTACCTGTCAGAAGTACTGTGTGGGTTTACATCTGTTTTTTAACAAGAAATGTCACCGGAATACACCTATTTGTAACCAACCACATAAAACTGCATACCACGGAATCAAACTAAAATGCAAAACTGCAAATACGCGATAGCCTACAGAGGTTACATACTATTATGTAGACATTCATTACGAAAAAGTAGCATATAACTGGCTCCTTTACACGCTGTGCTGCACTTTCTCCAGTTACAATTTGTTCGCAGTGAACAGCTCTGCAAAGACACTACAAATTAGAATTTTCTACAAGCATTCCACATTCTACAACAGTCTACAAACTAGAATGATGTCTGCCTGCATGCTTGTACTTTGCAGCAAATAATCTGCACCCCCCCCCCCCCCCCCCTCCCAAGCACAGAAAAAGAAATATTACAACAGCAGTTGTACGAACATATTAAAACAATATGCCACATTTATTTCTTGAATATGCATGCAATGCAAGGCTATTACAAGAGAATAATGCAAATTCCACAGCAGTTATTATGTAAATGACTATCAGGATTGTATGTATTAAAGGGTACATCAGTCACAACCAACACATTGCAAACTCCCTGTGTGACACTACATTTCACTGTAAAAGGAAGGCAAAATATGCGCATTAAGGAAATTAAAAAAAAAACTGATCAATTAAAAGCACTGTTGTAATGCAGAATGACTAAAACTGTTTGGCTTCAACATAATCATCTTTAAAAGTGGACCTAATTCACAGAGTGCCCTGAGAAGAACTATAAAAAGGCACATCAAAGCTATGTAGACGGTAAACATTCAGAAAGCTGGGGCTTGAGAACCCTGATGAATATGTCATAAATAGCATTAGAACACACAGTTACTTGCCGACACCCTTGCACAAGTCAAGAACACAGCTATGTGTAAACTCGCACAATTTGGATCAGTGGTAGTGTAAGGAGATATTGAAAGCCAGACCAACTCATGCAAGTTTACACCAGTTTATATGCAGTGACCACATTCAAAAATGACAACTTCTGGCAAAACATTCACTTTCAACAGACTGGTGCAATGCCCACCAATGTGGTTCAAATAACCAAGCGCTGACTGACGTCGGCGAATTCCTGCCAGTCCATCCTGTCACTCGCTATGTTCCTGCATATTCTTCTATTTTTCACTTTGGTTACAAAAATGCCTTCTCTAGGAACACTGAATAGGCTGCGCTGGTCGATGCTATCAAGAGAGTCGAAGTAATGCATTCGCAGCTCGCAGAAAGCCACTTTATTGTTGCGACAGAAACAAGAGATTGTGTTCATCAATAGTACTTGCACAGTGTATTTCTTGAACTTCTTTTCGACAAAAAAACGTGGATCATTGTCGTTTCCCCAAGCAAAACGCCTTGTTCAGGGGGAAAGGGAAGTTTTAAATTCATCCTTGAACTTGTCATGCATATATTAACGTGTCTATCTGCCATGAAAGGCAAGAAAAGCACAAAAGCTTAGCTCATGTGGCATTGCAAGCCGTTATAATGGCTGAAATATACATTTGTTGGATCAGAGATATGAAACACTACAGAAATATATTTCAAAACTACTTGAGGTAAAAATCAATCTTAGGGTAAATTTTAATCTGGAAGGCAGATTCTCCCATTTTGATTTATCAGTGCTCAATGCAATGACTGCAGTGAACCTCTTTATTTCGAATTGTAATTAAATCTGCAGACAGGGTAACCCACAACTGTGAACCACTCTATCACCCCAAACCACGATGTCATGATGCAGCATTATGATGGTCAGGTTTTGATACTGTACACGCGTATTCCTAGCATATGCCTGCCATAGGATAGACTTTCATGCTAAGGATACAGTCAAGCTTGGAATGTACTTTTTCCCTCTTCATTAAAATGCTTGGGCAAGGTAGCTGTCAACTACTGATGGTTGACTACACTTTCACTGTGAATACTGCAAACCACAAGCTGCTGGAAATGTGCCCAGGGCACAAATGAGGCTATCCTTCACTACCCAAGCCAGCATGCATGAGAGCGACCTTCACTCTGAGATCGCATATTTTTCTTTTTTTTCCCTTGGAAATAGACATGCACAGCCAAAGAATGGCATGCCCGGAAAAGCCCAGAGAATGTAAAACCCTTTTATCGGCAATCCCAAATCTGGAATCAAATGCACCGGCCAACCATGCGCAGCACGTCATGCCAGCTCTTTCCCAGAACTCGCATGTGCTCTCTCTCTATCCAAAAACCCCCGTTATTCTCTAGTCTCGAGATCCACTAACGTTAGCTCAAGTATTTGGGCAAACAGAGCAAGAGCAGGCTGCCCGTTACTTGAGGACAGCGTCTGCACGCATGTAAATGGTGCCCGGGTGTGGCCTGGTAGCGGCAAGAGATTGGTGGATGGGCGGCGGGAAGCAGCGCACATGCTCGACAGGCAAGCTGTCCGAGTCGCTCGTCTTCAAGTATTTGTTCAGCACTGCAAATATCTGAGAGTTGAGCACTTGAAAGCGTCTGATGCGGTCCACCATCCTCTTCAGAGGCTGCAGTAAATAATAGGGCGCAGCATTAAGAAAAGCCTTGCAGAAATGAAGTGCCATTGAGAGTGCAAGAGTTAAAAAGAAAGTAATATAGGCTGTGGCAATTCACAAAAGTAAACCACTTAGAGCAACAGATGCATTCCTTCTCTTTTTGAGCTTACCTTAATAATCTTTTCTAGTTAGGAAAATAATCTTTCCTAGTTGGAAAGCTTTGAAAACCTTAAGCTCTGCCAAATTTTACCCCTCTATGCTTGTGATGGCCTCTTGAATTGGCATAAAA